>DWJH01000005.1:0-24022 GCA_018248735.1 Tagiades litigiosa | reverse complement strand
AAAAGATTTACACCTATACATTCCATTTGAGACCATTTAAGACACAATTAGAAAAATTAGAAAGTTTGATAGGCACACATCTCACGAGTGATACTAAGAAATACACTGGAAATTTTTATATAAGAAATTATAGACATGGCAAAGGTTCTAATATAACTGTGGACATTGTGATTGGTTTTAAAATTAATTTTCAATATGTAAAAGGTTTAATTAAGAATGAGGATGAATTTGTATTTGAACTAGAAGACATTTTTAAAAGTTTGAAACTTGAAGTTTTGTAATAAGATTTGATTATTAAACTGTTTTTAATTAAGATCTCATACTTCAACAATGTTTTAATTATCTATATATTTATTTCGTGTAAATATAAAAGAAAAACGCGGTGTCTTTAATTTTTACTTCTGCTTAATCTCATTAATTAATTTATCTAATCTTATACTAAATTCATCTATGTCTTCCATCAAATTATGAGAATGTATATCAGCATAAATTATCAAATCAACTTCTAATTTACCTTCTTCTTTTACGACTATATTCTCTAATTTAAATTTTTTCTTAAGTAATTTTGAATGTTCATCAATAAGATTCTTAATTTCTTTTTTTAAATCATCAATCACTCTATTATAAAGATCCAAATCAAATTTTAACGTGTATTTCTTCTCATAAAATTCAGATCTTCGATAATTAACAATGTTTTTGTTCATAATTTCGATGTTAGACATAGTTACATTCAAAGAATTATTTAAAAAAGAAGAATAAAGAAGACCAATCTCATCAACAATGTAGATCTTATCCAATATCTCAATTTTATCACCAACTTCAAATGGTCGAACAAAAAACACAAAAACTATCGACTTAAATAAATCTCCAATAACACCACCAAATATAAAAGACAAAGGAAGAATGAAGCCAACTACAATAGAACCATACGTAGTGAAATATTCTGTCTTTCCTAAAATAGTCATAAAAGTAAACAACATAACCGGAATAAAAATAAAACTAAACAAATAATCTAATTTCTTTAAAAGTACATTTTTATACTCAACTACGTTCTTAATTTTCTTCTTTTCGTACGCAACATTCAACCACGTGTCAATAAAAGTCTTTTCGCCTATTGATCCAGTGTTTTGTTTGTCAAAAAGAGCCAATATTTCATCGGTTTCTGTCGCTGAAAAGAAATATTCAAGAGTACTACGGTTTAGAGGGGAACCTTCTGGTGAAAGTATTTTAAAAACATAACTAATCCACTTAGGAGACCGAAGAGTAATTGTTTTCTGAGTAACACTATTCACAAGATTCAAAGTTTGAACATCTTTGTTAGTTTGTATCAATTTTTGAAAATATGAACACCAGTACATCATGTAATCAATTCCTTCTAATATGATAGTTTTAATTAAGTGCAAAAATATCACTAAAGATACACCAAGAGTAATATGAACAAAGTTTTCCATTAAAAAAACTTTAAAATCAAAATCTACCACTATAGGCAATGCCTCCACTGCATCTTTTCCTGAAATAGTAGTTATTTTCGGCGCGTTCGGATCTTCATTAAGAGCATTTACGATATTTTTCTTTAAAAGTATGTCTTCATACGTTTTCATAAAAAAATAAATTATAAAAAGGAAGAATGAAGTAACAATCTGGGATCTCTTGGTTTTTACAATAATCTCAGTAAACTTGGAATCACTTTTTACTACAGCTTCAGAAAAAATGTCAAACGCAATATTAACCAAAAATAAAATGTAAACGCTATTAGCAAGATAAAAAATCAATTTTAAAAGAAAGAACAGGGTTTTATCCTGATCTTTTTTATCGATCATTGGACCAAGAACATAGTAATGAACACCAAATGCTATGAGAACGCTTGTGCAAGCAAATAAGAGCATTATCCATGTTCTTTTTGTTGGTTTATAAGTGGTATTTTCGACGACAGATACAAAAGTAGACTCTTGGTTGTAAGTAACTTCTGATAACTTTGAATGATTCATGAGGGATTTCAATCTAAGTCCTTTAGATACTAAAAAGGAGTCACTCCTTTATTGAAATTGATTAAAATAGAAAGTAAAACGTCAAATTATAGACTAAATAATTTTATTGACTAAGCCCGGCTAGCTCAGTGGTAGAGCATTAGGCTTTTAACCTAAGGGTCGCGGGTTCGAGCCCCGCGTCGGGTGGTTTTTATTTATATTTAAGAAGATCGGTGTGCATAAATATTTTAAAATCATTCTCTTCTTCTGCTATCTTCTCCAACTTATTATGCTTGAGTTTGTAAGTCATTAAAACACTTATTTCTTTTTCTCTAACTTTCTTGATCATGCACTGTACTTTATAAAATTTTTTATGCTTTTTTTGATATTTTGATATTTCTTCTTTCAAGATTTTCTTCTCTTCTTCAAAATTTTTAGAGTTTAAATTAAAAATGAATTCAGTTTGTTTCAATTCGCAAAGCCGAAAATTTGTTATTTTTTCTTTTCTTAAACGTACATTTGAAATTAAAACATTTTTACCGTTACTAAAAAATTCGGTAAACATTATTCCAATATCTAATACTTTGTATATTTTATCTTGTATCATAATACGATCTCCGATATCGAATGAACGAACTAAAAAAGTAAAAACTAATGAATCAAATGCTTCAGTCACTACACCTGCAAAAATAAAACTAAAAGATAGGAATAACTGTGTGTTTTTGACAACATTTAACGATGTTAAAGACAATCCAATCACGTTTTGCATACATACAAATGCTAATGGATAGGATAAAATCGACATTATCAAATTTAATTTCGAAATAAGTTGTTGTTTATGAATAAATATTTCACTGATTTGTTGCCTCTCTCGGATTATTGCCTTGTACATCATCACAAATTCTTTTTCAGTTATTTTTCTTTCTATACGCGAACGGAAAAACTTGTAAAAGTTTTGGATGACCTCTATATGAAATTTGTTATTTAAATCTTCGTAAATTATTGATTTTTGATCTCCACTGATTCTAGAAAACACAAATCTTGCCCAATCACCAACATTCTCGTACATATTTATCCCACTACTCCTATTCAAAGCTTCCAACATTCTTAGATCCTTTCGATTAGCTTCAATTCTATCTTTATACGAAGAAAGGTGCATTTTATAGATAGCCATGTATACGACTATGTCCTTTATAAAAACAATTAAGAGAAAAATCGACGAACCAACGAATAAATTGGGAAAATTATCTATAAAATATGATAAAAAAGTGATATTTGCGGCATTGTCTTCTTTTCGTTTTAAATAATTAGTATTTAAAAGGATAATAGAAGACACGCCGATCAAAGTGATAACAAAATTGATGTAATTATCATGATTATTCAAAACAGTGCTAAATACGGAGTATTCATTATAATTTATATTGTTTAAAATTGAAATAAAAAGATGAATTGTCATCCAAAGAATTATAGCAGCCAATAAATAAAATATAATTTCATATTTAAAATAAGCAATTCTATCGGCATGAGAAGTAATTGGTTGATTTCCAAGGACATTTTTTGAGTAAAAATAGATACATCCAATGGAAAATAGGAGAAGGCCTATCACATATCCGATGTAAATCTTCGATTTCTTTCTATAAACTATTTCGATGTCGTCTTTAATTTTTAAAGCTTCATCTATGTTCACTATTTTTAAACGTGTTGATCTTAAAGAAGTTGTGTTCGGCATAGGGTCACAGAGATGTCTTAGAATGGAAGAGATAAAGGGGAATAAAGGGGAAATAAATAGATTGATGGAAAAGATTGAAAAATATAAATAAACTTATGTTTGTACAAAGACAAATTTTTATGGTAAAAATGCTTTGTTTTAATTTAAAGGTGTGTAAAGATATCAGATAAATTAACATCATTTTTTTATACGTGCAAAATTACATTTAAAAAATGCAAAAATGCGATAAATTATGTGATAAATAAGAGATTTTATGTTTAAATGGATACTAAAAAAAAAGAGGTTTTAGATAAAATAAATTTTTTTTAGGAAGGCCAGTTTTCAATCTAAAAAATATTTTTCTAAACTATTTTAAATAAAGCATTTTAACAGCAATTAAATCTTAAATTGTTATTTTAAAATACATGTTTTATATTAGAAACTACAAAACAATCAAAAAGTTTATATTTTATTGGTTTTAAAACCAAACAATCCTTAACAGTATTCTAATATTGTTTTTTATTTTTGCTAAAATTATATGAGGCGTAACTAAAAAAGTTTAAATAGACAATTTAATAATCCAAAGGCGAAATGGTGTAATTTTAGATTTACTTGCGAAACTTTTTACAGAATTTTGCAAATTTAACAAATAAAATGTTGATCAATTTGATGAGTTGATTTCTGTGATTGTTTGGCAATTAAACAATTGGAAAAATAAATAAAAAAACTTTGCGTGCAAGATTTGACAATGTTTCTAAGCATTAAAATTTTTTATATAAAAAGTATATTAGATTACGTCGCTTTGTTTTCTTTTTATACAGAATTTTTTAATATAAATCATAAAAAATGAGAATTCCACTTTTTATCTTACATGATTTTTGATTACAGTAGGAATAATTTCATGAAATTTTAGTTTTTAAAATTAATAAAATTTAAAAATGTAAACTTGGCCTGATAATATTTTTTAACAAAAATGATTTAATTTTTTACTATTTAAATTAAAAAAAACAAATAACCCCTATGCGTTTTTTTTATCTGGTTTGTGATTTATTGTTCGTCTTAATCCTTAAAAATAAAACTTGTATCAAATCGGATGAGGTTAATAGCAAACCACCTCTCGTAGTATCTTTGAATATTGAACAGGATTTGGTAAAAAATGGTAAAATTGCTGCACAAGAAAATAAAGAAGTTGAAAAGTTGCTGATTGAGAGTGAAGATTTCTGTATTTTTATTGAAATTTTAACTACAGCAGAAGTGATCTTTACAAGTGCAAAAAAAGAATGTAAAAAAGAAATATCTTTGAATGAGGATCTTATAAAACTTTGTAAGTCGTTTATGAATAAATCAACATGGGCTTCATTATCTTACAATCGTGATAGTTTCAAATTATATCTTAATGAGTGTACTAAATTAATTAACGATTTCGAGAACCTATTTATCAAGAAAAAAAATTACTGCGCTGAAAATGATTTAACATTAGGTTTTAAAGTTGTTTCAGAACTTCGAGAGGCCGAAAAAAGATTGCTTAAAGTTATTGAATATATTGAAATCAAAAATATTAATCTAAATTCATCTAATTTACGATCTTTAAGAGTTGATTTAATTTGCATTTTACATCAAATGAGAAAAATAATGAAAGATTACAAAAGATATTATACTTTATTTGTTGATAATATAAATTTGTATGAATCAACATTAACTTTGTCTTATGTTTTCAAAGAAAAACTAAAAAAATAGTAAAAGATGTTTTACATAAAGAAAAAATAAGTTTTAAATGTGAAGAAAGATTTTATGAACATGTTTTTTGTACTTTCGAAGAAATTTTTGACTGCGTCGAAGAGGAAAATAAACTTTTGCTCTTGCTTTTAATTGATTTTGACGATATTTGGATAAGTAAAACTAATTTTATTGACAAGTTAACATTTTCGAGACCGCACCGAAAACATAATGATGTCGTACCAAATGGCAATTTAATTTCTGCGCTAAATCTCTAATTTCTAAAAAAAATTTATTGAGTAAAATTTGAGTTGGTTACAAAAAGTCAAAAATTTATCTTGATAAAGCTAATTTAACGATTAATATCTGTGTTTCATTCTTTTAATTATTTTTTTTTGATTTTTTATCATTAAATTAAACCAAAGAAAACCAATCTTAGTAATACTATTTATCAACTTTAACTAACTCTCTCTTTTTCGCGAGATGTTTGTGGTTCAAAAAACATGTAATAATCTTCTCATGACTAAAGAGCTTTACATAAATTATTTTTTTTTATTTTCATCAATATTTTACAAGAAATATTTGCAAAATGGATTGCTATAAATTTTTTAGGAAGACAGATAGATATCGTTTCTTTATTGAAAATATTTAATAAACTTGTTTATTTACTTCCACAAATCAATTTTCTATCATCAAATCTCTTAATTACAAAAGATGATCGTCTCGATTTAAATATTTTAATTATGATTAAAAACAAATCAATTTTGGTTTTTATAAAAATTTAAATCGATTGACCATAAATTGAAAATGCAAGTAAAAATGTTCTAGATTTTTAAATTTTATCTTATACAAAGATTTTTTTAATTTGATGATAATGAAATGTTTAAGTATAAACACAAATTATAAATAGATCATCATTAAAATTTTGTTATTTCTTACCGTAAATATTTTTTAAAAACGATAAAATCTCAATATTTTGTTATTCACAGAAATATAAATTTAAAAAGGTGCATTTAAAGACAAAAGTAAATTTTTTTATTCGAAAATTTAATTTAATAAAAAAATTTTTGGTCAATAAGCCAACTGATAAAAAACTTTTTTATCTAAAATTTTGCCTGTTGATAGATTGAAAGAGAGTATAAAACAATTGGAAAGTTTGTAAAAGATTTTTTATGTTTTTTTTTTGTATAAATTAAAATTAGAAAAACTCCCCATGAAATTATTTAATTTACTGTTTAGATTTTCGATAACATTTTTTTTTCAAAACAGTTATAACAGTAAGATAAATAACATTTCGAAGACAGAAGAAACAGAAATAGATCTTTTAGACGAAAGTAATGCCTCAACACAAGAAACTTCATCTGAAGATGAAATAGAACATAAAAGAAAAAAGCTTCCTCCTGTCTCAAGATATAATTTTCAAACATCTGATACTATAAAACAAGATAATTCTACAATATTTTTTGTTTATAGTTGTCCTAAATCAACTCACGGGGATAATGAACAATTAAAACCGTTAAATAATGAAGTTATCAATAATGATTGTGCTGAAATTCAAGGAGACGTTGGAAATAATATTTTAGAACAAGGAGGTATAGGAAACAGTTTTGTGGAACAAGGAGATATTGGTATAGAAATAGAACATGAAGATGTTGAAGGATGTTTAACGTCAGTAGGCGAGTTTGTGAGAGAATCTTTCGAACCAATAGGTGATTGTTGTGAGGGTTTTGGAGGATGTCTAGGAGATTGTTGTGAAGGTCTAGGAGATTGTATTGGAAGTCTTTTTAATGCCATTGGAGCTTGTTGTGAAGTTCTTGGAAATTGTCTTGAAGCTTGTTGTGAAGGTCTTGGAGCTTGTGGCGAAGGCTGTGGAGATTTTTGAGATTAAAAAGCAGTTTTTTAAATTTTTAAGTATTTTAAATGGTAAAAGTTTTATTTAAACAACTAGGTATGTTAATGTTTAGTATCTTGCGAGTGTTAACAAATCTTATTTATTTAGATAAAATCCAAAATGAGATTCTAGAACATGTAATTTGCATAAATCTTGTCGGCTTTTCTAAAAGATTATTTTTTCTAATCTTATTATCCCTGGGATCTATAAACTTGATAAAATTGGATCTTTGATTGATCATTATCTTCTAACCAGTTAGTTTACTTTTTTTAGCCACAAGTTAACTTAAACGATTCTAAACCCAATGCTTCCTTAACCCGTTCAAGATATAAAACGCTTTTAGAATAAGAATGCTGTTTTATTAAGAAATTTTCAATATGTCTACGTAATTATCCAATTGCTTTACCTTGAAAAAACACTATTATAATCAAATATGCCTTCTGATAAATAATTGGCTATTTACAAGTTAATTTGTTTATTTTTTACACAAAAAACGCTTTGAAAAAAATTAAATTACAATTAAATAAAGTAATCTAAAGATTTTAATTTGTTAAAAATCATAATCTATATACCTTTTTCTTTAAAATAAAAATATTTAATAAGTTTTTCTTCTCAGATCCCTTTAATTATCCGCCTTCTATTGACTTACTTGTACCCTCTCTATTTTTCTATCTCTTCTTTACTTAAGCCATCTCTTCGATTTCAAAAATTTATAAAATTTTATGCAAACTAGGGCCTATGAATTGCGAGGACTACAATGAAATATTGTTCAAGGCACATTTAAGTGACATGTCTGAAAGATACGATGATATGGCTAATGAAATGAAGCTGGTTGTTAAACTGGCCGCCGAGAAGAAGACGTTCCTCACACCAGAGGCCAGAAATTCCTTCTCAGTTGCGTACAAAAACTTGGTTAGTTCAAGGAGATCAAGCTGGAGAATTTTATGCTCCGAGAAGCAGAAACTCGAGTCAAAAGGATTTGCTAATATTCGTTTAGTCGATGAGAAGATTGGGAAGGTCGAAGAGGAATTATTGAAATATTGTGATGAAGTCTTAGAGATAGTGGATAATTTTATTTTTTATCCGGAATTAAACAATGATGATGCAGAATATGCAATTTTCTTCCTCAAAATGAAAGGAGATTATTTTCGATATAAGGCAGAAGTTATGAGAGGTGATGAAGAGAAGGACATTGCTTCTAAGGCATACCAGGCCTACAAAGATGCCTCAGAAAAAGCAGAGCCATTGGCATCCACAAACCCCATAAAATTGGGCCTGTCTTTGAACTATTCTGTATTTTATTATGAAATCCTTAACGATCCTAAAGAAGCTTGTTCTATAGCCCGTACTGCTTTTAGTAATGCAATCGAGAATTTAGAAGGTTTATCAGAAGAGCATTACAGGGATTCTACACTTATAATGCAATTACTAAGAGATAATTTGACTTTGTGGAATTCGAGATCTGATGGTTCTAGAGGAGATGAACTTAAAAAAGATCTCACTGATAGTGAAGAACATTAAAAAACGATTATAATTTATTTTATTTTTAAAAATTTTATTTAAAGACAGGCTTGGAGCCCAAAGAGATAGTATATCTCTTATGTAAGCACATAAATTTAATTAGCCATATTTTTTTATATTGTCTTGTATCTTAATACTCTTAAATTTTTCTTATTCCTTATACACACTCCCTTAATCAAATCCCCCTATTTATGCAAAAATATCTGGATGATCACCCTGAACACAGGGATACCTACGAATTATTAGAATCTATAGACAAACAATCTATAAACTTAAACAAGTTAACTGAATTTGTTGATCGTGAAGATTTAAAACTATATAAATACATTTACAAACATAGACTCTATTTTAAAAAAAAGATTTTTTATTATTTAGGACTTACACTTACCCAAATTATTGGGGAAGAGAAGAGGCGTCTTTCAAAAATTGAGAATTCATGCAATCAAATCGAGTTTATGCAAGACAATGTTCACAATGAAAATTTTCAAATAGAAAAATTGAGAAATCGGCTTTACGCCTCTAAGAAAGAAAGTACCACAATTATAAATCCAGAAGAAGCTTTTATAACCACAGAAACCAAAATCCTTACGATTTTTTTAGGAAAAGAAGTTTATTTTGATGATTTTTATGAAAAAATGTTTTTTATGCATCATTTTAAGAGACACAGAAACCTTTTTAAGTCGGGAGAGGATAAAGAATTTATAATTCAAGACCTATTTGATAAATTAAAGAAGAACATAGATACTAAAGAAGATAGGGATAAGTTGAATAAAACCTTAATAGATCTAGAAGAAAAGGTTTTAGTTTATTTTTACTTCTTATCTCCTTTTTTAACAGAAGCCACAAAAATGTTTGTTTTTGAAAAAGGGCCAATAGACCAAAAGAATATTGTTTTAGAATCAATGCCACGGGATGAAGCCGCTTTAAGAATAGCAGAAGTTCTTTTAAGAGAGACCCCAAAAAACAAAATTCTTTTCTTAAATTCGGTTAACATTGAAGACAAACTCAGTGTTTACTATCATCTCTCACAAATTTCAATGGGAAACCATGTAAATTTAAGAAAAAACTTCCTTGAGACCTTGGACATTTTGAAAATACTTCCAATAGACAAACATCTTAGTTTACTTATTTTGATCGGGTGGACCAAGGCTTTTATTTATCACAAAGACTTAGAAGAAGGCATAAAACTTTATAAAAATTTAATTAAAATTGTTGGAAAACATGAAGAGAAAGAAGGGAATTGGATTGTGTCAGTTTGGGATTATAAAAACGGGAAAAGAGAAAAACATGACGTAATAGAAGACATGACGATTCTTTCTGAATTTTATAATTCGGTAATTGAATACAAAAAATCGGGTCATTTGAATTTTGAAAATTTTGAAAAACTGGCGGAAATTTGTAAAGATAAAAATCCATTTTGTTTTTATAAATGGAAAATGATATTGCCCCTGTATAAAAGGCCTTAAAATAAAATTTTAAATCAAAATTATACTGTCCGTTTATTAAATCATTTTATTAAGTTCTTCAATTTCTTTAAGTTCTTCCTCTGTGATCATTTCTTCTTCCCAAACACAAGCCGTGTAATCTAAACCTATCGAAATTATTTTATTTTTAACTCTTAAAACTTTCATAACATCGTCTTTATGCGCATAAATTTCTTTAAAACCATTTTCATTTTTTAGAATGATCGACTTACCACAAGAAAACAAATTTTCAGAAAAAATACTGTTTATCCAACCAGAAGAAGAATAAATAATATTATCTCCTCTCATAATCTTACCATCAGAAGAACCTGTAAGATCTTTGTGTATAGAAAGAATAGCCGTATCATGTTTACTACTTTTAACATTAATCAACTCAAAATCACCAGCACTATTTTGAACAATTTCACTGAGAAAAGGCACGGACATTCCGATGAGACACTTGTTTTCTGTGACAAAAAAAGACAAAACTTTATGAGGTGGTTCTAACCTCCCTTTTGTTTTTAAATCCAAATCTAAAATATAAATAATGTGGTCTATAGATACGAATATGTGATCTTTAAAAATAGTCATACACTTTACGATATCTCGCACCAACAGAATTGATTTTGAAAATTTAAAATCAGTAAAACCAACTTCGCCATCCCAATTTGCATAAAATAATCGGGGTTTATGCCAAAGAAGACAAGAGATTGGACTTGAGACATTGTGAACTTTGGTCGGGTTATAGAAAGTGTAGTCCATTTTATAAATGTGTCCTCTACTATCACCGATATAAATTGAATCTCCTGCTTGTTCTAAAGAAAGAAGTTTATTATTAAAAGGGATTCTCCGTAGCATTTGAGGGTTTTTAGAGAAAGTTGAATTTTAAACATAAAAACGTGTATAAAAAATAAATTTTAAAGAAAATTAAATCGGTTTTTAATAATATTAATTTAACTTTTAAATACTTTTGGAGGAGTCGGTTTATACTCTTTAGATCTTCGTAATTCTTCCGTGTTCTTAATAAGATAAGCAGTTGCATCTTTATCATCTTTAAGAAGTGGCTTAAGAAATTCTCTGACTCTGCTACTGTATTCATTGAGGAATTTAATTTCTTTGTCATTGAGTTGATCAGGATCAATAAGTTTCAGATCTAGAGGAACGTAGGTTAAATTAGTTTGATAGAAAAATGACTTGCTTCTGTTATTAAAGACCATATCCTCAATCCTAATTCCCATCTCATCATCAAAATAAGTCGGTTCAAGTGTGTATGTGTTAAAAGTACGGAGTTTATCATCTTTAAAACCCAACTTAGGAAGTTTCTCATGAACTTGTCCAAAATAACCAACACCATGTCCAGACATCGTCGGAAAATCTCTTCCTATTTCTCTTAAATACTTACGAGTTAGTTCCTCAATGTCTTTACCTTTAATTTTTTTCTTTGCTATAAATTTTGCATCAAGAAGAGACTTTAAGACTATTGTGTAGTACCTGATAACATCAGATCTTGGTGTACCAAAGACTAATGTCCTTGTTAAATCTGTAGTACCGTGGAAATAATGTGTACCCGTGTCCAAAAGTAATATTTCACCTCTTTGTAAAACTTTGTTTGTGGCTTTATGATAAATTCGTGCTGAATTGGTTCCAGCTGCTACAAGTGGTTCAAAACTTTCACTAAAATAACCTTTTTGTTCTGATTTGAGTTTAAACATTTTTTTACGAATAGCTAATTCGGTAACTCCATTATCAATATTTTTCTCGATCCAAGCAAATAATTTAGTCAAGGCTACACCGTCTTTAATGCCTGCATTCTTGTATCCAAAGAGTTCAATGTTATTCTTCTGGATTTCTTCTTTCAAAATGATGTTTGTATATTTAGGTTTACTTACTCTTCTGTAAATTTCATAATTCACATCACCAGACAAAAGGATTTTTTTCTCTTTTACTTTGCCCAAGAAATCGTAAAAATCATTGTAATCAAGAACCTTAACGTCTTCCAAAGTAACAGGATATCCCGTAAACAACTTAACAGAATCCTTTGTCATGTACATAAATGAATAAAAAGAAGGCGCAAAATCAATATCATGTCCCCTTAAATTTGTCATCCATGCAATTGAATCTAAATCTGCTACAACAAGACCTTGATCTTTTTTTAACTTCTTTTGTATTTTTTTAATGCGCGATTTATAACTTTCACCGTTTACAGAGACATTTAAATCATAACTTTTGGGTCCACTGTCTTTAGAAGTATCTTTTAATATACGAGGAGGTCCGATAGCAAGTCTTTTAAAAAGTCTTATGTAATCCACATCAATAAAATCTTTCATTTTTACTTTTTCAATCGATAAAATGGGCTTGAATTCCCTTTTTGGCTTACCTGTCCAAATTTTATCAACTAAATCCTCGTCAATTGGCGTTAAAGTAATTCCTTTCGCTTTCAACTCTGCCTCTAACTGTTTATAAGATTTACTTAATATTAATTTTGGATTTATTCCCGCAGTTTTAACACCTTTCGACTGTAAATATGTTGCTAAATTAAAATCATCTCCTTCAATTATGACACTAAAATTTTGAATTTCCTTTTTAGCTATTGTCTCAAATTGAAAGGAGGTCATAAATACGTTGACCTTCCCTGCTATTGCCATTCCGTAAGTTCCTGAAAACCCCGTTAGAGCATTTAACCTTCTGTCAGATGGTGATAAATTCTCATTAAAGTGTCCATCTGCTAGTGGTACAAAGTACACATCTAAATTCATAGTCCCTAGTAATTTTAACAAACCAGCTAATATCATATATTCATTAAGCCGTAATTTTTTATGTAGCCAGATCTAAAACAATTGACACAAAAATGAAACATATTAATGGAAAACGCGCAATAAAAATTTAAAACAACATCATGTTTCATAAAATTGTTTTAAATTTATGATTTAAAATTTTCTGTTGTACAGTTTTGATTAAAAAGCGATTTAAAAAAATTTAGTAGATATGTCAACAAAAGAATTGCACATGATGGACAATAACCATATTAATATTGTTCGACAATTAAATGCCCAATTAATTTTAAACAACGTATAATCTGTGACATCTTAGATAAAACCTATATTTAAAAATTTTATACTTAAGAAAGATTACCCTGTTTACTTGTGATTAATAAAAAAAACAACGTGATACAAACCAGAAATCATTTATTAAATTAAAAACCATTTTTGTGTTAATTTTACAATAAAATTCTCTATTTGCTAATTTCAGCTTTACATCTTTGTATTTTGTAATTGGTGCTTTAATGATTCATATTTTTCTCTATTAAATGGCTGTAAATTACTCAAGATCTCTTCTACTTTTTTTTTATTTTTTTTAAGTTCTGAAAGATACTTAAGTTTACAAGCTCGTCTGTTTTTATTCTCAAAAAGATTTGAAATCAAAGTAAATTCTAAACCACAAAGTCGAAGTGCTTCATAAAATTGTTCTGTTTGTATTTTATTCCATTTCCCACAACATCTCTTTTTACCAAATGTACAAGATGTGACTATTTCATTTTCTTCTATAATTTCCATATCTTCTTCTATGCGGTTTATGACCATGTCTCTATCATCGATAATAATTTCTCCGTTTACAATTTTAACAAGATTTTTTTGTGAAGATGCTGCTTTTTTAATAGTTTTTACTTCTTTTTTTGATGGTTTCGATGTTGAGAAGTTTGAATTATCGATGTAATAAGAAAGTTTTTTGTCCATGGGCTGCAGCTGTAAAAAATATTGAGTAAAAAACGGTAGTTAAATTGCTATTGACTAGTAAATATCTTCTCCTTTTATACTAATTTATAATTAAAAGAATTATAGACTTCATCTTTAGATAATGCCTTTTCTAAATCTTCATTAAAAACATTTAAAACAACTTTTAACTTACTAGATCCAAAATTAATAATCTTATACGTTTTAAGAAGTTCCATTACATCTTCAAATTCAAACCACATTAAACATTCTATATCCTTAGCATTACAAATCACTTTATGACTCTCGTAAATACTACTGTATTTATCTTCTTTATATTCTACGATAACGTATAAAATCAATTTTTGATAAAAACTTAAAAGTTTCAAAAATTTGGTGCTTAATGGCTGATAAATGTTTTCAATAGCATTTTTAAGTGTTTCGACTTTATCCTCTATTTTTTTTGTAACATTAATTGCCTTTCTGAGGTCTCCACTCACTGAACCAATCTTTCTTGAAATAATTTCTGTGGTCGTCTTATCTATTTTTACTTTAGAAATTATTTTAGAAATCTGTGTATGTGTGTACGGTTTAAAATTTAATCTATTGGTTCCAATTCGACTAATAATTTTTGATTCGAACATTTTTTCTGGTAAATTTGACGTGTTAGAAATTAAAAAAAGGAGAATCTTTGAGTTTTCAAGATGAGGAAGATCAAAAATGTTGTAAAGTAATTCTTGTTGACGATCTATAAGAAGATCAATTTCATCTAAAATGATAATATGTGGATTAGAACAAGAACTGAAATGTTCTCTTAAGGTGACTATAGGCGTATATTCAAATAATTTTTTACATTTTAAAATGTCAAATAATTCACTGTAAACCATCGATTTTTTTTTGATGTAAGCCACGTTCAAATAATAAAAATCAATTTTCATATCTTCAAGAACATTTTTTAGAGTAAACGTCTTTCCTGAACCAGGAACACCACTAATATACAGACTTGTACTGGTGCCATCGTTCATAAATTTTGAAATATAAGATTTTAAAATTTTGTATTCCTTTTCTCTTCCTTGAACTGGCATGTAGGAGTTGAAATAATAATTTTTTACAATAAAAAACTTTAATCGTCAAATGACAACAAGATATAAATTTGACCTTAATCATAATGCAAAAGATTTATTATGGTCGTTATAAAACTAATTAAATTAAGCTGTAAATTAAAAATGGGTCCTTAAGAAATTTTATATTGTAAACGTTAAAAACAGCAAGGATATTGATACTTAGGTATGTGCTTTATTTGCATGTGAATAAGTGGTTTAAATTAGACTTAAGAAAGCAGTTTGTCATGCTTTTACATTTAATATCTCGTTTTTGATGCGAGAGAATAAATATAAGACTGTTGTGGCTAAATATTGTAAGTTAAAAAAATTTCACTAACAAATTTATTAACTTATCTCATGTTTTTATAATAAAGCAAATGATAAAAACTTTAAAATATTAAAATTATATTTGTCAAATTTTTTATTTGTTTATATAGTTTACATCTAAAATCATTTAAATTATCAAATTTAACACAAAATTTTTTTTCAAAACATTAATAGAAAGCCATAATTTCAAATCTTAATCTTCATCTACATCAAATGATATGATAGATTCTTTTAAATCAAATCTAGATCGCTCTTTATATAAAAGATTTATATTCGATTTGATTTTATTTGTTTATTTGATCAAAAACGCATTTTCGTTAGGTCAACTCCCTGCAATGTAACCCTAGAAAATGACCTGTTTCATTTACCTAATTTGAACTACAAACAAACTATTTTTTTAATTTTTTCAATTCTGATTTTCTTATTATGATTCGAATGATCAATTTTTTGCTGCGATGATTTATTCAAATTTTATGTTTTTGTGTTCCAAATAAGGAAAATGAGAAACTTTCTTGATCAAGACCTTTCAAACATTTCAATTCGGTAGATTTTCGTTAATTATAGGTTAAAAAACAACTTATAACATCTTATAGATGTTCTGGATCGATAACACGTGTTCATACGTCAAATTTCTAAAAAACCGATCTAATAATTTTATAATAAAATTTTATTGAAAACATAAAAAAATTTATTTTTCAAAATTTTAATAACCGTTTTTGAAATCTGAAATTTTAAATGTCACAACGAATGTTAATAAATTATTATAAAAGTTAATTTAGTTTTATTTTTTATTTCTTGCTTTGTATTTTTTAAATTTGATAGAAGAATCGAATTTAAATAAATTAAGAGGCTTACCCCAATGAAGAAGAGCTTTAGAAATTTGATGGCAATGATTTTTCTTATATTGTTAGTATTATTTCCAGTGCTACAGAACGCTATTCAAAAACGAGGCAAAGGAGATATCGAATTAATGAACAGTCCTTTTGAAAAATCAGATGACCCATGTAATAGTTCGAAAAAGATAGTAAAACCAAAAATTGGTGAGACAAAAAAAACACAAAGACACAAAAAACCAAGTTTATTGTTAAGAAGGAATAATTCAACTGATTTACAAAATAGAAAATCTAACGGACTACCGTTAATATCTGATTCAGAAAATATCAATCGACCATCATCTACGAACGGGGCAGATCTTAAAGAAAACCAAGAAGGTGAAATTAATAAAATTAGCAATTTTCCAAAAAATCGATCAAATTTGCAAAAATCTAACGAAGAGCTTTCTCCTTTAATTTTAAAACGAACTAAATCTAAGAATTTAAAGAAATCAAACGAATTTGAAAATAAAATTCTAAAAAAATCATCAATTATCAGAAATAAAAATGATTCAAATGAAGATCAGATTAAGAAAACAACTAAAAATAAATCGAATAAAATCCAAAAAGATGTTATTACCTTGTCACCAGAGACTATTAAATTAAAAACAGATATAAATAAATCAGAAGAAGACAATTCGAGTTTTAAGGAGCCAAAACGTAAAAAACCACAGGTTAAAAAAGTACACCGGTATGAGGAAATTTTGAATAAAAAACCTACTGATGCTGAGAAGATCACTTGGGTTATTAAGAAAAGGGATAAAAAGAAAAAGCGTCATGCTCAATCATATGTAAAAGATGTCATGGCTCCGATTGCTGAAGATGATGGTGATGTGATTAAATTAGAAACAGAAGAACCTGAAACAAAAGAAAATATAAATGTTCAAGGTAAGGAAGATACATATGGTTTTAATGATTTTAAATTTAAAATTGACAAATGTTTAAGGAATATATGGGATTTAATGAAAGAATTTAATGAAAAGGAGAAATTTTCTAGGATTTATAAAGCGCTTTATGAAGACAAATTTAAAAATGGAATACAATCAGTACACAAAGAAAATGAAAAAATAAAAAACAATGTTGATAAAAATGAAAATAAGTCTAAAGGAGAAAAGCCAAAAGGAGCTGTTTTTTCTAAAAGAGCTGAAAAATATATAAATGAAAAGAGACCTACGTCTGGAGTAGTTAAACCTTTAAACAATAACAAAATTCTTAATAAGCCTTTTCGAAATGATAATAATGCTTTTCCTGTAACCAATAAGAATTTTTTTGATAAAAACAAATTGAAAAATCGTGTCCTTGAAAATATAGAAAACTCAAAGGTCAACCTCACACCAGACCATTGGTTTATTCGATTTATTGAAATTTGTCATAATTTTCACTCGAAACACATGGCAAAAATTTACTACAAATTAGGACAACAGTACACAGAAGAAACAAGTAAAGCCTTTTTTGATCAAGCCTGGAAAAAATATCTAAATGAGTTCGGATATACAAAATATAGATACAGTCCTAATGAAGTAGCACCTTTTATCAGTATGCTTTATGCTCTCAATCATCACATAAGAGTTTCAGATCAAACTAAATTTACAAATGCCTATCGAAATTATTTGGAGAAAAACGTTTTGGAAAAATTTGATGATAATGAAATTACAGAATCTATGAGACTCGTTCCCTATTACGGAATACTTGAAATGTTAAATTCTAAGAGAGAAGTGAAATTGTCTGAACCCCATGATTATAATCGACCAAATTCATGTGAAGCTGCCGTTTACAACTCCAATTCTTCAACTGGAAATACTACGGATGTATCAGAATTCGATCTTAACTTATTTGGTTAAAAAAACATAAAAAAATTGATAAATATAAAAAATTAAATAAATTGTTGTGCTTTATAAAATTTATTTTGATACTTATATTTGTTTACAAAATTAATGCAATGTAAAACGCCTATTAGTTTAAATTTTATCATAAAAAACCTTGTTTATTTGCTTTTGATACTTTAATTGAATTAAGGTTAAGATGGCATAAAACTAAATTTCACTTTGAATTATTTATAAATAAGGTTTTTTATAAAAGTAGCACCAATACATTTTTTTTTGTTAACTTACAATCATTTTCTTGTTTTGATCATCACTTTTATTTACATGATGAGCATAATTTTTTATTTGTTTTATATTTATGCTTTTAAACATAAAAGAAAAATTATTCTTGGTTTTATGCTAGTTTATAAAAAAACTTACAATATCAAATACATTGAAGAAGGAAGTCTGTTGTATCCTACAATTTACACAATACATTTAGAAAACAAAGAATCATTTATTATTTTAAAATTACACGGTAATACTGTTTTTATAGACAAAAAGTTTACGATAGATGTCCGAATCACAAACCATTACGAGGTTTTAAAAAATTATCATGTTTCGCTCAATGGGATTTTCCATAAAATTGTAGAGAAAGATCATCCAAAAACATACGTGTTTGAAATGGTTCATAATGGATATACTTCGATAATATCCTTACCAAATAAGTATCTAGCCTTGTTCAATCCAAAAGATAAAGTAAGTCTATCAATTAAGGTGATACCATGAAATTAGATAAGTAAACAACATAAATTCTTATTTATCCAAGCATCAATTATAATATCTAAAAAATTTATTCCTGATAAGCTCTGATAGCGTAATGGCTAACGCGTCTGCCTTCTAAGCAGAAGATTGCGGGTTCGAGTCCCGCTTAGAGTGTTTTTTAGCAGAAAAAAAATTATTTAATGAATAAAGTTAAAGATTACATGGGAATTAAAAAAGTAATTTAATTTAATAGAGACAAATTAATAGAAACTTAATAATTTTGTTTTTTTTTTATTACACGATATTTTTTCATCACACCCTTCTAATGAGATTTACGGAAATAGAGCAAATCAAAAATTTTGAGTATTCCGTTGCATGTACCGACATGACGCTTAGTGAATCTAAGAAAATATTAGTTAGTATTGGAACTTATAGACCAGCAGTTAAGACTCATGATTTAATTAATCTTACTCAAAAAACTGAAAGACATTTAGAAGTTGAACCTCTTCGGGTTGAATGTCTTGATAGAGAGGGAGAGAAATTATGCATTTTAAGAGAAGATTCCGTCCTTGAATTTCATGCAAAATACGGTTTGCATGAAAAAGTTAAATTGCCTACGAAGAGTTATGATTTAAAATTTAACAAATTTAATTCTGAAGTTTTAAGTGGTGGTTTTAAAAATATTTATAGATTTAATTTAGAACACGGGAAGTTTATGAAACCGTATCTGACAACAATCCTTCCTTCTTCAATTTCTTTAAATACAGTTCATGGTTTAATTGGCCTTTGTGGACAAAATAAGATTCAATTTATAGACCAAAGGATTTCCAAAGTTATTTCTAGCACAGAACACCCTTTTCAATTTACTTCTATGGATTTTTCCGAGAATGGCATTAATTTTTCAGTTGGTTCTGCTGAAGGAGATGTTTTATTTTTTGATTTAAGATCAAAAGTCAATTTAAATCAAATTAAACACGAAGGCCCAATTAAAAAAGTAAAAGTCCGTAGAAAAACCACATTAAGTTGTGATAAATCTTCTCTACAAATTTTTAATAATGATCAAAATACAATTTTAAATATAGATTCACCAATTAATACTTTTGAAATTTGTGATGGTGTTTTATTTGTGGGTTGTGATTCCCCAAAATTAAAAACTTTTTATTCGAATGAATTTGAAGAGATACCCGAGTGGTGTAAAATTGTTAAAGTTGATGAGTAAAAAAATAAAAATTTAATAAATGAATCTATTTGAAAATATACAAAAATAATAATGAAAACAATGGTAAAGATAGAATTTTCATATTGATCAATAACACGGCTCTTTCATCATTAACATTATTATTTACAAATATCCATTAGAAAAATATTGATACGAATCATAGAGCCCCGTACCCATACTATTCAAACTTTTATTTATCAACCACATCACATAAATTTCAATTTCTTTATCACTCATTTCCATTTTAAGTCGATCTCTAAAATTCATTAATACTCTTTTATTTATGCATCTTACATCCGAGTTTTCTGATAATATCTCGATTATCCTACACAATCTTTCACTGTGTTTCCTTAAAGCAATAAAACCTTCCAAGAAAAGCATTTTGAATTCCTCGAGAAGGTCATCCAATAAATCCAAATATTCACTAGAAAATTTAAAAGGAGCTACTTCCACACAATAAAACCCAGGATGTTCCCCTAAAATAAACCCAAAATCAACATGAACTACATGCCCTTCATTATCCAATAAGATATTCCCATTATGCCTATCTTTAATTTGTAAAATATAACTAGCCAAAGAATATCCCACAAGGGATCTTAAGAAATTTTGAGTGGCCATTTTATATTCCTTGGTATCTCTTCCGTATTTCCCTAAAAAGTAATTTTTTAAAGAGAAATTTTTATTATCTTCTTGTCCCATCTCTTTAATTTTATGAATAGAATAAGCATTAGTTACTGTTTCTACTAAACCAGCATTATTATTTATGAAATATATTCTATAAGTTTTAATCCAAATATCCTTATTTTCATCCTTCCAAATTTTTTTCATTTCATTTAAAATTTGATAAGCCACGATTTCTTGTTTAAGGCTATTCCCAGTTTTCACAATCATAGATGATAATCGCCACCCTCTCAAATGAGAATAAGGAGATTTACTTTTAATATTTTTTTCTTTATTTTTCCAATCATCTTGATATAAATCTATAATGTTCTTGTCATTAATAATGTTCTTATCATTAATAATGTTCTTATCATCATCATCTTTTTTATTTGTAAAGAAAATAGAATCATAATCAATTTCTATTTTATCATTCACTTTATTTTTTTCTTTTTTATTAGAAGTAAGTTTTTGTATCCTTTCACTGACTTTTTTAGAAATTTTTTCTTTTCTTTTAATTTGTTTCTCAGAATAAGTCGTAATTGGTACCGGACTCCTCTCCGTATTTAAAATTTTTTCTAAAGAAGATATCACATTCTCTTTTATATTATTAATATCACTTAAGTAAGCCAACCCTGATACAGTATTAAGTTGTTGCATTATAAGAGAAGCATTCCTTAATTCATCATTAACATGCGTATTACTTGAAATCCCTTGATCTGCTACTTCAAAAACTACTATGTAAGGGACATTATCAGCAGAATTCAATACGTGAGATAAATCAATTTGAATACTTAAAATGTAATTTGAAGTAGAGAAAGGAAGGCTTAACTTCCCTGGAAGATTACAATTTATTAATTTCAATTCCATTTCTAAACCCTTTTGCCTTAAATTTTTAGGCAATTTCTTAAGCCTTTGAGAAATTTCTATTAAAGTTAAAAGAAGATTGATAGAACTCTTAAGGGATTCCGATCTAAAAGCACTTCCTGAATCCAATTCTAAATTTAAATTAATATTTGAGATATTTTTAGAAGGGATAAAAATATTTTCATAATTAATAACTTCTTTTAAAAATGAACACAAATGATCATCATTAACACAATCATTATTATTATTTATATTATGATCACCATTATTTGCATAATCCTTAGCATAATCACCATTATTTTTAACATTATTTTCATTATCTAAAATCCATGTTACTGATTTTAAAAAATATAAAAAAATCCCATCAAAATTGTGGTGTCCCTTTGTCTCCCTTCCTATCCCTTGAGTCCTCCCTATCCTCCTTTTAAATTCAAGTTGAGTTTTTAAAATTTTAGTATTTCTTAACAAAATCTTTTTTTCTTCTTGGAAAATATCACAAATTAAGAAATAACAATAGATTGATTTTTTAGTATCTTCTGAATCAATATAAGCCTTTAAATAAAAATAAATGGCACAAAAAAACCTTTTAGATCTAGAAGAAAGTACTTTAAGTAAGTTATAAATAGGAATACTTACTTCTGTATCAGCATGATATAAATAAACATGAACTAATTGGGGAAGAACCACAATTACATCTTTAGAATATTGGAGTTTATTACAAATATAATAATGAATTCCTACAGTAGGATATCTATAAAGATAAGAAACAGCTAACCAAGCATCAAAATAATCAGCATTGAATAATTTCTTTAACCAAAGATTTGTTTCTTCTTTCATTGACGGGGGAGAAAATGGGATTATAAATAAAAGGGACCAATGAATAAAAATGAAAGGAAAGAAAGGGATGTTTCATAAGGGATAAGCCAATTAAATTGTTAAGAAGGTAAGGAATGGAAAGGGACGTTTCATGAGGGATAGGTCAATTAAATGGTTAAGAAGGTAAGGAATGGAAAGGGATGTTTCATGAGGGATAAGATGATTTAAATGGTATAGATGAAAGGAATAAAAGAGGGACGTTTCATGAGGGGTAAGGTGATTTAAATGGTCAAGAAGGTAAGGAATATAAGAGGGGCTAAAAAGGGATAAGGTGATTTAAATGGTAAGGAATGTTTCATAAAGAATAGAGGTCTTATAAAGGAATCCAATCTTGCTTTTACAATAAAGGGTGATCTTTAGAATGCGTTTAATTTCTTTGCAATCTATATTCTTAAGTTCAAATCAATTCATATCCTCTACATCACCCCCTTCCTTTCATATGAAAAAACTTCTTAAAGAAATTTATGCACCAGATTTGCATAAAATCCATGAAATTTTGCATAAACAAAGTCAAATTTGTATTTGTGGTACGGATATTCAGATTTTAAAAATAATTACGGAATCTTTATCTAAGTCTTATAAAAAAATCCTTAATTTAAATTCAAATTATGATTTCCTAAAAGATACCAATGATCTTCTTTGTATTATGAATTTAGGAGAAATAAGTGGGTTGTTAACTAGTAAATTACTTTATTATTATTTAGAACAATCTGTAGTATCATCTACTAAGGTCCTCCTTTATACTAATAATTGTTCTTCTTTAGATTCATTAGAGAGAAGGATTAAGTCAAGATTCAAAGATAATATTTATATTTTAAGGAATTTGACCTTTGATGAATACAAAGGGATTTACTTTAAATTAAAAAATGATGGTGATATTGTAGGAAACAGTAGCATAAAAGGAATGAAAAAGATAAGTAGCATAAAAAAGATTATTAGCATAAAAGAGACCAATAGCATAAAAATGGATCATGATAAAGTCAACCAATCTATTGATTCCCTTCTTCTTAAACAATACAACATCTCTCCTTTATTAATCTTTTTAAATCAAATTAAGATTAAGAATCAATTTCAAATCCCTTCTTTTGATATATTTTCACTTTTAAATCCTATTCATTTATCCCTTTTAATTCTATTTTTGAATATTAAAGGAGAATACAATACGGTAGTAAGGGAGTTTAAGAAATTTACAAGTAAAATTAAGGAATTAAAAAATGTAAAAGATGAGGAGATTTTAAATTATTATTACGATTTATTAGATTTTGGGTTTATAAATGAAAAAGGATTGTTTTTATATTCTGAATATGAATTAAAAGAATATATTAGAATTAAAGGGACCATGTATCTCAAGAAAATGTTACAAAAATAAAGGGAGATGGTTAAGTAAGAATGTAGTAGGGGTAAGTAAGAAATGAGTTAAGGGTAAGTAAGAAATGAGAGTGGTTAAGTAAAAATGAGAGTAGGGGTAAGTAATAAATGAGAGTGGCTAAGTAAGAATGGAGTAGGCTAGTTTATATGGAATGTAAGCTAATTTATGTGGAATATAAGGGTATTTATG
>DWJH01000004.1:0-26294 GCA_018248735.1 Tagiades litigiosa | reverse complement strand
TGCATAAATAATGTTCACAAATAAATGTTAATGTGAACACAAATGTTGGGCCCTTAATATTCTACTGATCACTAATCTCTCATTTGTAACGAAACCCTTACGGCTTAAACACGTAGGTACGGAATAATTTAAAATATTTGTATCATGTATTTTACCTGATTCCTTTTTGTTAAAATATTTCTGAACATTCACGTATCGTGGATTACTTTGATCTACTTGCATTTTCTTTGTGAAACATCGCTTTGAACTTTCACCGCAGGAACCGTCATATTGTACGTAAGCTTATGCGAGAGAAAAAAAATACAAGATGTATTTTTTGTAACGAGTGGATGAATATGGAGTAGCTTTATCGTTTTATTTTATGATAAAATTTACACATATATCCAACCGTTTATAGGTACTCACATATACGTATATTTGAATTTCTAACAAATGTTTTTTTATGTTAATTAGAATAGGGAAGAGCATGAATTTTTTCTTGTCATAAAATACTACCTCATCACATAAAAGCTCATCTTAAAAAGAGCCACTGTACTATTAATAAGATCAAATAAATTGTACTCATTTTTCACCCTTAAACAACCTGCAAGATTTGTTTCAAAGCAGAAATTGTTGTTCCTATATAGAGAACAGTCATTTCTTTATAATATAAAATTATTCTTTACCACATGTAAAACCTTCATATCTATAATTTTTTTGTCAAAAAGTCAGTCAATGAAATATTCTGTAATAGTGATAACGAACGTTATATTCCATTTTCAACTTATCTGCCTAAATCCGATTACAGTCCTACCACATATTCATAATACGTACAATGTACATATTCAATCCAGGAATGGTTCCTTCACCTATTGATAAAGTGCCTTTGCGTATTAATTTCTAATCTCCTTTACAGGATTACAAACATAGAACTGTATCGATCATCTCAGTTTGGGGAAACTGATATATTGATATTTTATGTAAATAACACGAATAATTGAGTAGTGGTAGTCTATATCTATACAGAACACATTTATATCTGCTGTGTAACGACTCTTGCAAGTTGTGTTTTAGTTTGAAGGTTGTGGGCGTCTAACTGTCTATATACTCTGAATATATGTATGAGGTGACCAACTTAGACCTTAGGAGTAGTAATTAAACTGTGACTGAGTTAGCATAAGACTTAAACCCGTTTGGGGTGGGTTACAGCTTTTCTCGGGTACAAGATCACTTGACACGGGGAATTTCTCGCTTGTTTGCATTATGATAATCAAAGAAAAGTGATAAATATCCTCCTTACATGTTGACTGTCTTAATATAATTACACTTATTATTCTAGTAGTGATAATAATATTGCTTCTGTAACTACTGTATGATATAGCGACGGAGTAAGTGTGCAAGTTTCAAAGCTCTCCAATCCTCAATATGTTATCTGAGTAATTAGCCGACTAGCGAGGTATGGCTAAATTTAACGGGCCTTGGACGATGGCGCCAATCGATCGAACTATGCAACGAATCTCGTCACATGAATAAAATCTCTTATATTTTTCTCTCGCTGGACTGATCATCACACTATTATGTTTTGTTACTTTGTTACTTAACGTCTGCGAATGCTGCTTATTTAAACGTTTATTTTTAAAGAAGATTTGTGTATTTACTACGTGCATAACTGTACTTTCTCATAAACGGTTTAAACTATTTATTATAATAGTTTAAAAATTTGTTTTTTAGCGTTTAACGCCGTGACAGATTGATGATCAGCATGATGGGTGCACATAGATAATTGTACTATGGACTCATGTATACTCAATGGTTGTATGATTAGAAAGATAGGTCTCAACATGAATACAACATGAAATCTATATTCAATTATAGTCCTGGTCAGATTATTAGTTCCAAGTTTTAAAACTATTGTTTTGTCATCTGTTCTTATAATTTCAGTATCCATCAGTAAAATTTTAAATTATTCAGTCGGCTGCAAGAGGAATAAAAGTGTCTGTAACGTTGATAGAAAACTTAAAGTGTTGAAGCTAACATAAATCGTGTTGATAAACGTCCGATCATAACAATAAAATTTTTACCTTTTTGCTGTGACGCACCGGTCCTCACATCGACGAGTAAGAGAGCTAGGAAGCTCAGAAACCATACAGCGGAAATCATCTTCATGCTTCACTGCACTTAGAAATGTGACTCCTTATACCGCTTCAGTTCTTCCAACTGTTATTAAACTAGAACATAAAGTATTAATCTTAAAAATAAACAGCAATTTAAATTTTTTTACTAAAATTTCCTATAACAAACGAACATTTATTAGTACTCGTGTTTAATGATTACAAGACAAACGTCGCCCAAATGAAGCTTAGCTTGTATTCTAAGTGAGAACAGTTACACTTGTCTTAAAACTCCTTCAATATCCTGGACATATGGTATTCTACATACGTTAAAATGAACTCGTAAGGGCAATGACCTTTGAACATTAATTATACAAAGCTATTGTTTCTTACATTCCGAATCGTCTTAGCTTCTGAAACGGTCTGACGATTTAAAAACCATAGGGTTAATTCTGACTTAAACGAAAAATAAATATTTGTTTAAAATATTTATAAAAAATAAAATGTTTGTTTTAGAAGACTTGTTCCTATTATACCTATTTGTCCAAGCCAACCTCAATACAGATTTTTTTAAAGCATCGGTGAGAATTTAAAGAATTTTAAATTGAAAATATCTGCAAACAAATAAGTAGGTGAACATTCCCAGAGTAATAGAGATGTATATATAATATAGATGTGACAATGCATCTGTTTGTACAATTGATTGAATTCCTAATGGATTCTCGGACAATGCAAGACGGACTAAAGGTGTTCAGTATTAGATTACACTCCGGTGAAGTGTAAACAATTATGGGATTTTCATTCGACCAATAGATGAGTTATCATTTGTCATATTAATATAGTTAATATAGAAATAAATTAATCTTTAACTACTCTATAATAAAATATTGTAGTGTTCTCGTTTTGAGATTACAAAATAATGGAGACAAAATGATATTTATAATTTACTGTAATAATTACAATACTTAGTTTATAACATATTTGTTACTATTAAAACTTATTGCTTGAAAAAATCTGTACGATCAATTATTAAATATTTAGATTTTTTGTTTATAATGAAATTGTGAATAATATATCATAAATTATATATAGGCGAAAAAATAATAAAATAAATAAATTCATTAAATATAAATAAATTACTAATTATGTGCACTTGACGTATGTAAACTTATTAAACCAACTACAATTTTAAAATATCCCAAATATTAAATTTAAATGCATAAAGCGTAAACCAAATCAGTACATACACACAAAGTTTAACTTAAAATATAAATAGTAGAGGCAAAATAACTATGCAACAATACCTTGATTTTATTATAATTACGTCAGCTTTTAGCAATAAACAATTACGATACTATTTTGAAACAAAGACAAAAAGTAACAAACGTTCGCTTTCGTCCAACGCTTACTCAATTAATTAACACTTTAATTAAGTATAATTAATGTTTCATTAGTGTCACTTAATACTCGTCACATGTTACTCGTACGTAACTCTCATAATAATTTAAAATCACTTGTAGCACGTGTTTTTTAAACTCCTGTTGGCTACGGCGTAGAATTACGCGGGCGTAGCACCGCCGCTACGCGCCGAGAAGTACTGCCGTAGCCCGAGACCACGAGATCCCCAGAACCCGTTAGGGACCATCCATAAGGTACGTCACACGTTATGGGGGATGATGAAGTATGACAAGGGGTAGGTTCGGATTAATAAAAAAGATCGTTACCATAAAAATTTAATTTTTAGAAGATTTTTTTAAGATCACCTTTAATTTCTTGCCTTTCCAAATCTTTTTGTCTAGATATTTAGTCGCTTTTAAAGCACCAAGCTCCTTTTCGTAGTTAATAAAACCCTTACCATTTTCTAAAACTCCACTGGAGATTATTTTTCCGTATTTTACAAATAAATCATTAAAATCTTGTTCAGAAACCGGAATAGGAAGATTATAAACAAAAACCGTATTTACATTTGTTAAATTCTGTATTTTATCTTTTTTTATAGAGAGAACATTACCTTGGTATCTAATTTTATTATCTAAATTAAGTAACCGAGAACAATCTTCTTTATCTTCAAAAACTATCTGAAGATAATTTTTAATAAATTGCAGTGAATTTATTTCGCCATAGTAAGAAAAAAATGACTTTAAATCTTGTAAATCGGAATCATTTGGAATGTTAAATACAAAAACTTTTGCATCTCTGTCATGGGCCATATCAACGTAAACAGCACTGTTACGAATCATTCGTCCATTCATTGATTTAATAGCTTCTTCACAATCTTCTTTTTTCTCATAAAAAATAAAAAATGAGTTTGTTTTCGCGTATTTTGTGATGCTTTTTATTTTTCCGTAGATCGAAAATAATGTTCTAATGTCTTCTTCTTCAAAATTAGTTGGTAAGTTACTTACTATTATTTTTGGCATATGGAGGATTTCAAAAAAAAATTTATTAATTGCCCTATGAAAATTAATACAATTTATCATTCAATAGAAAAAAGCAATAAAGAAAGAAAAAACGATTTACATCACACGAATTTTTCTCGTAATGATGTTCATCATCCTTTTATAAAAGAGAGAGAAGTGGTTAGAGCAATGAATTACGCTAAAATTAATAGAATGATGGCTAAGCCTTTTGTTGGTTATCTATCTTTTCATAAAGAAGGAATTAATATGATGGCTAAACACCCGACTATGCCCGTTTTTATTACGGCAAGTTTTGATAATGAAATTGTAGTTTCTGATTTAGACACCAGAACTAAGCTTATTTCAAGATTTTTCGATTCGCAAATTAAAGGAGTGGGAATATCTACTAATAATATGAGTTATTTTGGATTTAAAAAAACTGTGAGGAGTTTAGAAGATGATTTTGCTTATGATTGTAAAGCTAATGTGAACAATATTTGTGTTAATGATGAATTGTACGTGGCTACTAGTCAAAACATTCAAATTTTTGATTTTGAAAAGCCGAGCTCAAAACAGAAATTAAATTTTAAAGATGCGCAAACATTGTCTACCAATCCTTCTTTTACACATTTATTAGGATTCGCTGATAATACTAAGACATATGTGGCAGATTTAAGAAGTAATAAAGTTATTTGTGAGTTTGAGGTTGGTACTAGAACCAACTCAATAAGTTTTAGTCCAGCAGAAGGTTTTATGATGTGTACAGCAAATGAAGACATGAATGGATATGTTCATGACTTAAGGAGGCCAGATAGACCTGTCAATACATTAAGAGGAAGTATTGGTGCACTTACTGCTGTACGATACAATCCTAGTGGTACTGAGATCTGCACCGGTAGTTATGATAAAACGATTAGAATTTTTAGAAATAATGAAAGAAAGAGCAGAGATGTTTATTATAACAAAAGGATGCACAATATTTACGGTTTAGAATACACAAATGATGGAGAATACATTGTATCTGGATCCGATGATGGAACTATTAGAATTTGGCGTTCAGAAGCATCTCGAAAGACCGGCACTCTTAATAAACAAGAGAAGAAATCCTTTGCTTACGGACAGCAGCTTATTGACAAATACAAAGATATAGACGAAGTTGACAGAATTAACAAGCACAGGTTCTTGCCTAAAATTGTTAAAATTAAAAAGAAAGAACAACATGAACATTATGAAGCACTTAAAAGGAAAGAAGCACGACGAAAAGATTTTGAAAGTAAGCTTGACTAATATAAATTTAAAACAATTATGTTAAAGTATTTTAATTGAAGTTAATAAACAGCCAAAATCCATAACATCTACTACATTTTATGCATTGCACCATTTTAAATTTTTCATTTTATATTTTTCATTTTATATTTTTCATTTCTTCTTTGGCCTCTTTTTTCTCTCAACTTTTTCTTTTGCTATTCCTAAAATTTTTTTATTTATTTCTTTTGTTTTTTGAAAGCTTAAAGATTTATCTTTTTCCGATCTTTTGAAGTACTTCGTTTGTTTTTTCTCTATGACAATTTTTTTCAGTGGTTTTTGTGCCATGAGGGTAATTCTCAATCTTCGTAGAAATATCGAAAATATCTACAAAAGAACAGACTGAAGCAACCCACGGACTTACTTTTTTATTTTTTAACATTTGTTCAAATTTTATTTTTGAAATATAAACGCATTTTTCGACTTCCTTTGGGTTTAATTTAACATTAACTTCTTTTTTACAAATAAAAATATAGTCAATCTCGGACTCTCCCCACTGATTAGCAATTGGATCATCTTTTTTGCATTTACACTCAAATATTTTTTGAGAAGAAGGCATACCGTCCATTAGATCACCTTCTACTTCCTCATTTATCGCTTTGTATCGAAGTCTAGTTACAAATTGTAAATCTTCTGTTTTTAATTCATTTATTCCCAGTTCGTATTTGGCTCTTTGTATTACGTGATTCTTTACATCCTGCAGCGGGTCTGAGAATGATAGCGAATTAAGAAAAGGATGCGAACACACAGTATTAGACCACAATCCAGGAAACACAAATTTATTTTTGCTTCTTTTTTGGACTAAAAGATTATTATCAAGATCAAAGAGAAATAATGAAAATCCTCTATGTCTTTCTAAGTGATTTAGATTGTGTGCCCTACCAGCCAAAGCGCTTCCTATGATTTTGTCATTTTCATCAACACAAATTACTTTTTGATAAAAGTTGTCCATGGGGAAAAAATTATTAAAAAATTTATAAAAAAATTAATTAAATTTGTTTAATGTTTAGCAAATAATACGGATACAAATAAATCATAAACCCAACTGTAAAAAGATTCGGCCCTATTTCAAAACAAAATCTTAAAAAATCAAAGTGTTTTCTTAAATAAATCAAAATTAAACATTCAGTTAGCAAGGTTAAGATTGTGAAAAAATAAATTAGTGGATTTGTCATTTTTCTTGAACTTAAGAGTCTTGTGCTTGATAAAAAGCCCACTAATTGAACGTAAAGTTTAGGAATCAACAAATTCTTTCTTAAAGACAGTTCTAAAAGGAGATAAAACACTTTAACGAATGCATAAAGTCTTAAATAGTACGGTAATAGGCCCTGTTTTTTTGACATTTAGGGGATTATTAATATCAAGAAGTTGTTTTGGAGATTAATTGGAAGTCAAACGCCAATTAATGTTTTAATCCGCATAAGTAGTTTTTAAATTATTAATAGACAGCCCATTTGTCAATTGCTTTTTGAATTAAAAATAAATTACAAATTTTTAATAAATCAAAACAAATAAACAAAACAAATTAATACGAATACAAAAACAGGCTATGTAGAATTCACAGCCAAGGTAAGGGATATAGAAACAGACATTAGAATATTAGAGACGATAACTCATGTTTTTATTTATGTAAATCAAGATGATGAGAAGATAAATTTATATGATGATGATTTAAGGAGGTTTTTAATTTCTAGAAAATTGAGGCACAACAAGAAAATGGTCGTTTTCTGCAATTTAAAAAGTCGTGATAATTTAAAAGCAGTTGGTGAGTTCGTTTACGATGTTTTTACAAAATAAAACATTTTACATTAAACTTATTTAATTCTTATCATTTCTCAAGAATCGTAAGTATGTTCGAGCTTAAACCCTCAAATTTTCTTTCTAATTGTCTATTTTCTTCTTCAATTCGTTTATTTTCGTCTTTTAAAACTGTCAATTCCTTTTGAGATTCTTCCTCCAGTTTTTTAATTTTTAAAATCTCATCTTGGACAAAATCAAGAAAAGAACTTTTATCTTCGGAGATATAAGAATCAAATATTTCTCTAATGTAATCTAAATTATTGATATCTCTTGAAGTTGATCTCCCATTAGCAATAAGTGAATCTAATTGGTTAAGTTTAGGAATTAATTCATATTCTTCTAACTTCGATTTAAATAAGCCACTGAGTTCGTTTTGAAGCAAATTAAGTTTTTGAGAAACGGTAGTGCCCAAGTCTTCTTTTAAAATTATTGATTTTGAGGTATCGGAAGTGTAAAAGGAATCAAAAGGAGTTGTCTCTTGAATCAATTTTGTTATTTCATTTTTATGGTTTAAAGAGATTTGAATGGCCTTTTTGTAAATTAATTTCAGTTTTGTAGAACGTACACCGTGTTCCATTTGAAAGGGGTCTTTATAAATTTTTGATTAGAAAAACATTTGCAACTGTTTTCATTTACTTTCTAAACTTTTATTTTCTAAAAATGATCATGTTATTTTTTAGAAAAAGATTTGTCATGAAACTAATTTATAACATTTGTTTTCATTGCTTCAATCAAAATGTGTAAAATACATCAATCAATTTGTCTTTAAAAATTTATGTCTCAAATTGGTATAAATAAATGAAAATTTATTCCCCAGCCATGGGAATTGTAAACAAACTCTTCACTTCTGTTTCTGGTCTGTACAATAATATAAATATTCTAACATTTAGTGGAGTAAATGATGTAATTGTGGTACGAGGGACCGATGGTAAACTAAGATGTTCTGAATTCCAATTGAGATTCGGTAAATTATATTTTCCTAATATGAGTACACATGTAGTACATCTAATAGTAAATGGTATTACTGTAAATGATATAAGTATGTACATTACTAGTCAAGGAGAACTCTTCTTTGAAAAGCAAATGAGTACAGATGACGATATAAAATATGATGATCTCCTTGGATACATCGAAAAATTAGAACAAATAAAACAAGAAAATATGGACGAGAATATAAAAATGTACTTTGAGAGCCTGACAATTTCTAAAAAAGATTCTCCTAAATGGAAAGCGATAGAAAAAGTTGCTAAAGAAAATGTCGATTTTTATCGAGACAAACGTGCTCTAAATTTTAAAGAAAGATCTTTTGCCATGCAGTACATTATGACAGTTAAGAATGATTTTTATACGAATAACATTTTAAAATATTCCAAATTTGGACAAATGATTGGATCAGCTGAATATTTTGATTGGCTGTTACAAAGATATAGAAATGTTTTATTACTTATGAATGGCTTATTTCATTACCCACCAAACAACAAAAAAGAAAAATGTGATGAAAACGGATGTTCAGAGGCTGAAATAACCTTTTCACTTTGTTTTGATAAAAAAGTTGATAGTTCTTTTCATTGCACCTTTAATAAATACGTAACTAAGGATATCAGTGAAGATAAAAATCTAGTAGTTCGATTAACAGGTTGTAAAAAATGTAATAGCTTGTTTTATTTTAATTACGCTTTGTTTTCAAGGCTTTTCTTTGAACTTAGAGCTTCTGTTAACAATAAATCTAAAAAACTTATTGAGACATTGGAAACCGAACACAATAAAGCGGTTGGCTGGGGATTTTTTAGAAGAAAAAAGATTGTAAAAAAGGAAATGACTTATTCTCTAAGATTAAACTCAGATGAGCTTGGGAAATTAAATTTGATTTATGGGCAAAATACCGTTATTTTTAAGGTTGGAGGAATAGACAAACAATTAGAAGGTCATATTTATTTGTGGGATGCTAATGATAAAATTATCGTTTCTGATGTTGATGGTACAATCACAAAAAGTGATGTTTGGGGACACATCTATTCATTAATGGGTAAAGATTGGACACATGGTGGTATAGCTAGCCTTTTTACAAAAATCAAAAAACACGGTTATAAAATCTTGTACTTAACAGCTAGACCTCTACAACAATCGTTTGCCACAAAAAATTATTTAAGACGAGTTAATCAAGATGGTTATAATTTGCCAGAAGGACCAGTTTTATTATCTCCTGATGGTGTCTTTGCTGCTTTGTATAGAGAAATTGTAATAAAGAAACCAGAAGATTTTAAAATTGCTTGTTTAACGGACATTATGAAAATTTTTAATGGCGTAAATCCTTTCGTGGCAGGATTTGGCAATCGAATTACTGATGTCATTACGTACAAATCATTGAATATTTCGCCTACTAGGATTTTTACAATTAATCCGGAAGGTGAATTAAGTGGAGATTTTACAAATTCGCTTTCTAAGACTTACAAAAGCATGAATGATTTTATAGACAAAATATTTCCATATTATCACAAAGATGATCAAAATCCTTTTATAGATCACCAATATTCAGATATGAAATGGTGGAGTTGATTGAAATTTAATGGTTACGTTACTGATTAAAAGGTTTTTATGGTAAAAAATCTTTTGCGTGTTTATAAACAAACTACATTATTCATTATTATTTAAATTATAAAATAATTTATTTAATTCAGATCTTTTAATTAAAGCTTTCAGATCTTTTTCTTTTCATTGTTTCTCTTTTAAATTTCTTTCGAGGTTGTTGAAAATCTTCATCTGTCTTTTCTTTATTTTTTTCATTTGTTTTAGATTTCTTATCGTCATCCTCTCCATTTCTCTTATGCTTCGAATTTTTATCATTAGAATTATTGTTTATAAGAGCAAGTATTTCCTCTAATAATCCTCTAATCATCTTCACATTTCCATGTTCAAGTGTATCTTTTGTAGGATTCGAATTTATAATACACTTTTTAATTTCTGATTTAATAGAAGCTTTTTTGATAACATCAACCATTTCTTTCATTTTGGTTTCGCCATCCAAATCGAAAATATCTGGCACATTAAAATTTATAACAGAAGACAACCACATTCTAAACGCCTTAACAAATGCAGTCAGTGTATCTTTAGAGTAGCCATTAAAATTTGTAAATGATGTGATGTATGATGTTTTACAAATGCCATTCTTCTGTAAAACTTTATCTTCAATATAGTCTGGAGTTTCTACAATTAAAATAGTACTTTTCTCTTTCTTTTCTAAAATAGTCTCTCGGTTTTCGATTTTGTCTGTTCTTGCTAGTTGAAAAAGTTCTAATCCATTAAAATCGTTTTTATAGGTCGTCAAAGACCTGACATTTTCTAGTGCAATGGAAATCTCAGATGGTCCTAAAAAAAAATTGTATCTATCAACAAGTTGCTGAACGAAACGTAAATGAACCTTGTCTACTATTTCCTCTGTTTCTCTTTCGTAAAGTACATCCAGTGGTATTATTGCTAATGCCTTTAAAACACATAAGCATGTGCTAATTATCAACATTGTTTACTTTATTGTTTTAATTAATATGTGACCATACAAAACAAACTTGTGATTAAACTGAAAATGGAATAGAAAAAAGTAACATTTGAAACATGTTTTAACAATGATAAATAGAAAACAGAGTTGCTGTCTATAGTTATAATAGATTAACTTATATTATTAGTTTATAAAACAATCGTAGCCATCGTCATGGATACTCTTTTTAGCTAAAAAATTTACATTTTAACCTATACTATCTCATGACAATATAAATTTCTAAATATATACAATACAAATTTATTTATGAATAATTTAATTATATTGGTAAAAGGCACCACAACTTGTTTTAAAAATACCTTCGTAAGAATCTTTAGCTATAAAATAATTGATTATTACTCCACCATCAGCACCATCTTCACTTGTAATGGTAACAGCATTATCAAAAGGACATCCAGCAGCTTTAAGCAAGAAATTGGCCATAACAAGCTCAAATTTCGGGACTTCAGGATCCACAAAGGTGGCATCTCTAGTTTTACATAATATTTTTGAGTCAACAGTAAAAAGAGGATAATCAAGATTTCTTTGTATAAAATGCTCTTCATACGGTTCTGAAGGACAATTATAAACCAGTAAAACGTGTCGATCAGTATCTTGAACTTGTACGTCAAAAAGCTGGTGTTCAATATCATCAAGACTTATGCCGCACTGGTTTAAATTTATACCATTAGGCATTTCAGTAGACACAGCAATATCGAATTCAAACCTAGAAAATTTGTTTGAAGTATCACTATCCGCTCTTTGATTTAAAGCTTTCATTAGTTTCTCTTTAACACTATTAAAATTCTGTACTATATCTCCCATTTTGTCATGATATTTCTGTCTTCCTTCATTAGAGATATACATAGCAACTTTCACATTTATCGTGTTAGGATAAGAAGTGTCTATATCTGTGTAGTTCGGGTTCATTAATCCACTTGTAAGGATAGTAGGAAGTAAACATAAAAAATTCATTATCTTTACTCTCTCAAAATTATTTATTCTAGGAATGAAACAACGTTTCAGAACTGTCCATCAGTTTCATCAACATACAAGTTGTTTTAATTTGAAATGATAAATTAAATTTAAACATTAAAAAAGTAATAAATTGTAATATAGATAAACAAATTATATCTTTATCTTCAGTAAATAAATGCATAAGATTTTAAGTTAAACTTTTTATTTGGCTTCTAAAATCGTCTTGTTGTTCAAACTACCTTTATCAACTTCTTCTTTGAATTTTATAGCAGTTTCTTCTTCTTCAAATTTCACAAGAAAAATTTGTGACGAGTCTTTAGGTGCATCTGGATCAACTGTATCTTCAGTAGTAGCCCAAACTAAAGCATTTGGTATTTTAGAATGTTTTTCGAGTTTAAATTTAGGATTAATATAGTGATTACAACCGAATCTCATAACACTTTCTCTAATCATTACAATTTTGAACATGTCATTATCTTTACTTTTAGAAACCATAATATCTCCTATGCCACGTTCTTCCATCTTCTTTTTGGTTTTATTAAAAGCGTATAATTTACATTTTGACTTAAACAAGATTTCATCTTCGAAATTTTTTTCTAAAAATTCATCTTGTGCCTTTTTTAAGTCTATGTCTCCCACTGGTTCAGCGGTTTCCTTCTGAGGAACAGAAGATGTCAAAAATGAACTTGATGGTTTTTTAGATGTTTCTTTGACCACTGGTTCTTCATTGGCTTTAATTTCTTGTGTTTTAGATTCTGTAACAGTGTTTTCTTCGTTTGTTTGTTTAGTTTCCTCGGTCACTTTTAATGTAGAGTCTTGGATCGTAGTCTTCTCTTCTTTTGAATCTTTATTAACTATGCTCTCACTCACTTTATTAATCGTCTCTTCATTGCTCATCTTGGGGCTCTAATTTTTTTAAGATTTTTTAACGGAAAAATTAATTTTAGTGGTTAGCAATAGTTTTAAAAAATGATGCAGTTAAAAATACATTGATTAAAACCAAAACAGTGGATTGTGATTGGTAACAGGGACAATTTGATTGGTTCTGAATTTAATTTAAACAAATTTAGAAAAATTTTTATGAACCTTTTGAGAAAATTGGACAATATTTCTCGACAAATAGAGAAAAATATGACAATTAAACAAAAAGCTGAAACTAATTTAAACATCAAGAGAAGAGACGTAGCAGATTTAAAGTTATTAGCAACAACACAACTCTTAATTATCAAGAACAATACTGAAATAACTGAATTAAAATATCTTTTAATCTTAGAGAAGAGAATAAGACAAGCACAACAAGAGATTTTTAGTTCATTGCTGAGGATAGGACAGAAAAACATAGAAGGTTTGGTTAGTTGCATACATAAAAAAGCAATAACAAGAATTCAAATGTCAAAAGTAAAAGATAATTTACTGTTTAAAACAACACGAGATTTACAAAATGCGCGACGAGTTGATATTTTGAAAGAAAAAGTAAGAAGCAACTTAGATAAAATAACGACGAAAGTTATGAACGACTTACAAGACGTTAATATTAAAAATCAATTTGAAATGAAACAAGTGAAAGGACAAGAGAAATTAACTGAAGAAAAGAACGTGTTGCTAAATGAAAAAGATAAATTGGCAAGAGAAAAAAACATGCTGCTGAGTGAAAAAGCCAAATATGCTGAAGAAAAACACACAATGGCAGAAGAAAAGGCCAAATTGACCGAAGAAAAGAACGAATTATACGTTCAAAACAAAGAATTGCATAAAGAAATTGAAAAAGTACACGAAGAAAACAAGCCAGAATTTGACGTCAATGAGCTTAGCGTCAATGAACTCAAAGTAAATGAATTGAATAAACAAGTACCTGAAACAGTTAAGAGTACAACAGATCAAAATAAAAAACAAGAATCCAAATCGAATGAGAAGCCTAAATATAAATCGACATCAAAACACAAGGCCAATAGTCGGGACACGCCTGTACTTCTTCACCATAAAAAAAATAATTTAGATGCAGAAGGCGAATCTTTAACAGAGTCTTTTATCTTTGTTTTAAGTAAAGGATCGATAGAAACAGATAAAAGATTTGTTGAATTAATAAAACAAACTCTTAAAGATATTGAACGTTATTCTGATCCTGTAATTGTTCGAATGGGAATACAATTTATTTTAGCCAAGAGATATGTTGATGATATAATTTATTTAAAAGAACACGCATCTCGTAAGAGGTTTTTGATAATGTAAAATGCTAAAAAAGAGTATGATTAGTTACAAAAAGGATGCAAATAACTTTAAATATAATAGTTGGTCGATTTATCCGATTTTAACTCAATTTCATAATTTTTTATTAACCATTTCTATGATTCAAATCCATTAAATTTTTTATCCCATGGATCTCAACGGAAATAACGAAAATATTTTTATAAATGACAATTTTTTTTATATAAAAAGAAACAACAAAACTTTTAAATACGATAATGCTTTTCAATTAATTGAATGTCTTGATTTCACAATTGATAAGCAAATAAATACGAATCTCTATACTTTAAAACAGAATGCTGTTCATAAATTTGAAAATTTAGAACATGTTATCAATAATAAAATTTCAAAAACGTATTTGGGCCAAGATATTGTTGATTTTCATGCCTTTAAAGACAATTTTTTCTATTTTGATAATAAAGGAGAGTTAATTAAAGAAAACGAAGGATCTTTAGGTTACACAATCAAGTCGCCTTATAAATTTTATAAAAATTTTATTTATTTTGTCAAAAATAGAAATTTAGTTAAACTAGATTTGGTTAATTTAATGCAAGAAACAATAAAAAAGAATGTAAAACCATCTCTTATAGAAGTTTTTGAAGATTTAATTGTCTTAAATGTTAGTGGAGTTGTACAAATTATTTCTAAAGATATTAATTTAACTTTTCATAAACACAGTTCTGCAATTGAAAGCATTGTAAAGGTAGATGATAATTTGTATTTTGTTTGTAAAGACAACAAATTAAGTGTATCTGAACTTCATAGAGATCATAAAAAGTATTTATTTGAATTTACAGGAGAATTTAAGAAAATGGTTGTTTATAAAGATAATTTATACATTTTGACTGACATAGAAGTTATTGTGTTTGATTTGGTCAAGAGTAAACCACGTTTTTTCTCTTTTAATTTGCCTATTTATGAATCTATAGTTAAAATTGAAGATAAAGAAGATCAATATTACGAAATGATAACGTCTATTTATAAAGAAAAGAAAATAAAGACGGAAATAGAGCCAATTTTTAAGATAATTAACAGTAGTAAGTATAAAATAGAAGAGAAAGTATATAGTTTTAAGAAGGAGATGAATATTGATGATTCTAATGAATACGCTGTTATTTCTAAAAATCTTTTGTTTATTTACGATTTAATTTCTAAAAACGTCTTAAAAATATTTAAAATTCCCGGAGACAAACTTTACGTTTCAGATGGTTATTTGTTTTCTTTAAAGAATAGTGGAATTGATATTTATAAATACCGAAAAAACAAATTAAGGCGACTTTTTAGAAGAGAAATAGAATGTGAGAAACAACCTATGAGTGTTTATTTTTATAATGACATTTTGTACTACCAAATAGACGATAAAGTTTTCAAGACATCTATGGTACTTAAAAGATTAGAAATACTTTCGGGTGTTAAATTTATGAAAAATGGCGTGGCTTATGATGAAAAGGGCGCGTATTCGGTTGTGAAATCGAAATATTTGGCAGACGAGGAGATTTTGGATGAAAAGATTCTTGAGAATGGCGTAATAGAGACAGAAGGAAAAATATTAAAAGGTTAAAAATAAAATCGTAATTAATTTATTGATAAGTTGAAACAAAAACATACTGACGGTAAATGTAGTACGTAAATGAGTCACAAATTTTCATAAATATAATTTCTAATTGTGGCAGGCTTGCCCCAAACTATGAAAAAGTTCTGTAAAAAACAGGTACGCCTTTACCCTATGTGCAGTGCGTGCAACACACACAGACTTAACCCCTTTAAGGGGGGCGACGAGACGACCTTCGTTAATTTAGGATACATAAAGACGATTTTTGTTTATTAAAAGTGACACCGTAAATTTTTTTGCACCATGGCGCAATGCGTAGAGATGCCACTGATTACAAACAAGCGCTTTATTGCTGTAATATCATCTTTATAAAAGATCTTAAACACAGCCACACTCAAAATTAAACAAAAACACATTTTTTTTAAAATAACTTTTTATTAAATTCCTTCACAATTCTTCTCTTCCAGTGTCTTTCTTCTCTTCTTCGGGTTTAGGAACTTCAGCCTCTTTCTCAACTTTCTTGTCTAGGATTGCTTCTACAGACTCCTTAAAAGATGCCAATTTCTCTTCGTAGTCAATTTTAATAGCAGTCTTTTCATTGGCTTCCATCCATTTTTGGGTTCCGTTAATAATGGCCTCGACTGTAATCTTGTCATCCTCGGAAATACCTGGTTGTTCAAGTCTCTTTTTAGTGTAGTGAAGGGTTTCATCAAGAGCCTTGTAAGCGTTGTACTTCTCTCTAAGTTCTTGATCAGCTTTCTCATTCTCCTTGGCTTCTTTGAGAAGTTGTTGATACTTAGCATCATCAACACGAGTTTGGTCGGCATTGAAATTTAATTTAGTCGATTTCTTAGTAACAGCATCTTCTGCGAACATGTCAATAGAATTATCTGCTCCCATCGTAATAGTCACTACAATCCTTGGCACTCCTCTTGGTTGACCTGGTGGAATTTCAAGAATAGCTTCACCTAGTTTTTGGTTTTCTGAGAACAAAGCTCTAAATCCTTGGGCCAATTGAATTCTTAAATTAGTTTGTCCGTCATGAGAAGTAGTAAACTCTTTAGAAGCACTTCCTGGAATAGGCGTATCCTTCTTAAGAATAGCTTCAAAGTTATTTCTGTCTGTACAAATACCGACATTAAGAGGAGCCACATCAACCAAATGAACATCTTGAGAAGCAGTAAGAAGATTGGCATTCTTAGCAGCCAAGAAAGCAGCACCTTCTGCCACGACTTTGTCAGCATCAAGTTTGTCATAAATCTCGGCTCTTGGGAACCATTTAGCTAAATCTTCTCTTACTTTCTTAATACGAGTTGATCCTCCTACTAAAATAACTTTCTTAATTTCTTCCACATCCAAAGGCTCGTCCTTGGATTTTGTACCTTTTTCTTTTCTAAACACACCGTAGTCTGCACCAAACAATACGTTTCTGATTCTCTCGTGGAAGGATGAGTTAAGATTGTCGAATTGGGTTTTATTGAGAGACAATTTCATGGAATTAGTGCTATCGAAAAAGAAATCCTTAACATGAGCTTCGTTATCATTAGCACCTTGATTTACTTTATCACAGAGTTCAATTTTAAACTTCTCTACAAATTGTCTAAGACGAAGTTTAAGATTCTTGTTTCCTTCTGAAAAGACGTCAATATTTTTTTCTTTTTTAATTAAAGCTCCAAAGTAGTTCGTAAGATTGTCATTAACATTTTCTCCTCCAAGATAATTGTCTCCTGAATTCTTTTCAACGAAAAGACCACCAGACACAGTACTAACAACAGAAATATCAAAGGTACCACCTCCCAAATCAAAGACCATTACACATTCACCATCTTCTGTCTCCTTCAAACCTTTTTTAACTTGATAAGAGTAAGCAGCAGCCACTGGTTCTCTGTCGATACTTGGCTTAACTAGACCGGCCATGGCAGCGGCTTCTTTTGTGGCTGAAATTTGAGAATCTGTGAAGTAAGCGGGGACAGTAATAACAAGAGATTGAATTTCATAAAACTCCTCGATCTTGGCCTTAAGAGTTTTTAAAATTAATGAAGAGAGTTGCTCTGGTGAAGTCTTGTCAATTATATTGTTATTAATATCAAGAACAGGAAAATAGATTTGAAGATTCTTTCCGTCTTTCATGGCTTGTGACACCTTGTAAGTTACTGATTCAGTAAAATTGTTAGCTTTTGAAATATCACTAGTACTGCTCAAACCCATAGCTCTCTTAAATCCATAGAAAAACAAACCTGATTCCTTGTCAATAGCTTCATTGTCGTAAATGTCCCATCCTGTTTGATAAACACCACTTGTCTGTTTCTTTTCTTCATTCCAAATAGCGTTGTAGTAGGCCACCGATGGGAAAATGTACGTTTTGTCTCTAAACTCTAAAAACGAAACTTCATTGGTTGTGGGTCTGTAGATCCCAACGCAAGAAAATGTCGTTCCTAAATCAATTCCAACTGCTACTTTCTCCTTCTCGATCGAAAGTGTGTGAACTAAATTACACAGTGCTCCTAGAAGTGTAAACATACCCCTTCCAGAAAAAAATTTTTTAAATATTTGTAACGGCCAATAAAAAGCGTCCAAATGGAAAACAAAAAAAAAACGAAAATTAAAAGATTTGTATTATGCACAAACAAACAAAAAAAAATATTAAAAAATTTAAGATTTTTAATTTACTTTTTGTTTGTTTATTTTAAAAATGATTTTGTATAATTTTACAATATTTTTATTAGCAATAAAAATATCATCAATCAATTTATCTTGTAAACGACCTACATATGATTTAGTTCTTATCGCGAATTGCGTTTTTACAACGATTTTCTAGTAGAATAATTTATAATCAAGATTATATTATTTCGATAAAAAAATAATAGCCCTATGAACCAAATCAACCAATTTGTTGGCTTAACAGGAAATACAGCAAAAGATTTGACCTACATTTACAAAATCATGACTCTTTTTGAAAAATTTACAAATGAAGACATTTTTAAATGGTATTGTGGACTTTTAAGGAGAAACAAAGATATTAAAGTAAATGATAAACCATCTCTATCGGTCAATTACATATTATTGGCTAATTCGGATGTCCATCACATCATAGATGATAAGTTTTTAACAACTTTATTAATTGATTGTGTTGACCAGATTGAAATTTCAGAAGAACTCGAGCTTAGAATTGTTGATATCATAAATTATAGTCATGCCAAACTTCATAAATATGTTCACAGATACGCAAATAGACTTAATTTTCAATTTAAGACAAATGAGATAATCAAAATCAACAATGATTCCGCATATTACATGGCTCAAGATATTGTATCACGATCAGATTCAATTGAAATTTTTAGAAATTTGTTGATAAAATTGAAAGATCAACGTTATAAAGAAGAAGTCGAAAAATACATTAAATCGCAAGGAATAATTAATGAAACTATTTTTTTACACACAATAGTTGCTAATATTCATTCTTATAGGTACATTAATAATATTGAGATTGATGAAATTTGTAAATTAATTTGCTATAAACACTTATCTGAATTCATTGATAGATCGATAATTACACAGCAATTTTTGATATCTAAAAACTATCAGAATTGCATTTTGAAATATTCCAGACTTGTAGAAATAGAAAATGATCTTATAAAAAAATTGAAAACGCCACCTTTTTTAACTAAAGATGAATTTATTTTAATTTTACTGCATAATCGAACAAAACTAAAACAAAATGAAATACAGACAATAATTGAACAAGGAAGTTTATTGCTTCTAGAACATTTGATTAAAATTGAGGCTCAATTATCGGGAATGTTGACACGTGATATTTTAGAATTAGAAAACAAAGTTAATTTAAATAAAATTTATGAAAAATACGGTTTTGAAATGATAAAAAAGGGATTAGAGCCACAAACACACAAAAATCTAGAGATTTATGATCAATATAAAAAATTATTGCAATCTATGTACAATCAAGAGATTTTAGATTTTAATGATAACGGAAATTCTGTCGAATGTACAAGTAAACCTTTTATAGATTCTGTAGATAAAAATTTTTATCAATTAGTTTGTAAAACAAAAAGTTATTTGCATTTAGATGAATCGGAGCAAATTAAATTAGTTGAATACTTTTCTAATTTTTTTAATTTAAATGAATTAATGCCATTGATACTTGATCTTAAACAAATTTCAAGTAAACTAAATGAGTTTTTTGTTAAAAATTTAGATCAAATCAAAAAATCTGAATACAAAAACATTTTGTACGATGACATTGCGAAAGTTGTTAAAATTAAACCACAAATCGTAAATAATAAAAACGAAGATGATGTTTTAAAAACTTTAGAACTTATGTGCACCACAAAAGTTGATGCTTTGATTGTTGAATCTTTTTTGCGTGAACTTTTTTCTGATTATTATTTTGATTTTTACGGCGAATACCTGCCGCGCCTCATTAAAAATTTTCAAAAAGAAGAGAAAATCTGCAGAGTCATTTTTAAAATTCAAGAAAATGTGATCAACATCTTAGAAATCGGATTCTTCGATCCAAACTTTTTCATGCTCATCAAAAACATTTTGAATACGATTATAAAATATCGAGTCCAGGACAATTGTTTTTTTTGTTCAAAAGTAAGAAAAAACAATGATAAAATTATTATTTTGCTTTCCTACTTCACACAGTTTTTCGATAAAAATTTTCAAATCGGAAACGTAAACAAAAAAAATTGACCCTCGAGGAACAAATGAGCAATCCAACGACCACGAGCTCATTAAATATGGAACAACTTAAAAGAAAGGTTTGTTTAGCATTTCCAATAGAGAGTGAGCCACGCTTATCTGTTCAGAATAGAGAACTAGAAGGTAAAATTGAATATAAATCAGTTATAAATCTACTTGGTTGCACTGTTGAGAATATGAACTGGTATTCGAAAAAAGAAAGTGCTATAGACGAGTGTGTAGAATTATCGGATCAATTTAGTGATTCAATTCAAAAAATGTTAATGTTTAAGGTCAAATTATCTCAAAATAGAAAATTGACAGATAAAAGGGAAAGTTTGAAAGTTGAAGAAGCTACAAAAAGGTTTAAATTAGAAAATGCTGCCAGGAAAAATAATTACAAAGACGGAGAATCACGTAGACAACAGACAAAAGATGAGAATCAAAAGAAAGCAATAAGAAGAGAATCGAATAATTCAAATAGTAACGGCAGATCAAGTAAATCTAAAAAGCAAACTAAATCAAGTCCAAGCTTGCCGACTTTCGTAGAGAATATAAATGAAACTAAAAATAATATCGTTTATAATGTTACGAGTGTTATTGAGAACCCTGGAGAGTTTATAGAAATGTATTGCAGAGGCAAAAGCATTCCTTTTCCTGAATATCTTCTAGAAAAAAGTAATGGCGTGTATCTTTGTAGAGCTACTTTTCTTAATGAAAGATTTGAATCGAGATACGCTTTCGATATGGACGCAGCAAAGAGAGACGCATCTAACCTTATAATTTCTTACATTAAATATAAAGTCAATTGCGATAACGATACTGAATTTAAAAATGCTTTAAAGAGTTTTCTGACCAATGAAAATGAGATCATGGCGGAAAAGAAAAATATTCAATCAGAACATAAGGAAAGTAAAGAAGGATTGGTTGAAGAAGTTAAGATTCCGAATGTTGATAAAGAACAATTAGAAATACAAGAAATTGTGGACTCATTTGGAAATAATATCCTTAAAGACGGATTTGATTTTATGAGCATATAAAATTTTAAGGTGTTATTAAATTTATTATTATCTTAAATAAATAAATAAATTTTGTTACGGTTAAAGCAACGATCGTTTGCAATACAAAAATGGTTAGTAATTTGATGAGTGTGGTATGGTTTACTGTAAGAAATCATTTTGCAACATATTTCCTCATTAGAGTTATAATATAATTTCAACCGACAATAAAGATGTTTTGTCTAGTTCAACTGCAATAATTTTTATTAATCTGGACTTAAAACATTCAGTTTCAGAGCGGCCGGGCACGTAGTGCGCCTGCAAACTCACAAGGCTTGCAGGTCCGTACCACCTGCGTAGACCTTGACGTGGTAAGCAGACTATCGTAGGGGGTAGTTGATTACACGGTAGACCAGCTCAACTATCAAATTGCATTCTCTAGAGCTATAATGAAATCATCCACAAAGATCTTGATACTTTTATCACCTGAAGCTTTGACTATAATTATAAAAAATTTAACACACCATAATCATTTATATTAAATTTATTTTTTACAAAATTATAACAGTAAGCATTAGAAAATTTTACAAATTTAAAAAAACGGGCAAAGAGTATGTGCACTAAAAAATCGAGATTTTCTGCTTAAATCATCTAGTCAAAGACTTGTAAAAAATTATGAAGTAATAAAACCTATATATCTTAAAAAGTACTTTGTTTTAAATATAACGAGAAGTTATAGGCATGATTCAAAAGTTATGTACTTTACTAAAATGTTTAAAATTATAAATTTTTTATAGCAAGACGGATAATATAACATTAATTTTATAGAAAAAAAAATAATATTTGTTATTTTGTTGTTTGACGTGTTTATTTTTGTTGATCAAGTTAAATGTTTTTTAATTTGTAAACGTTGTTTTAATTTTTTTTTTAATTAAAAAACACAATAACTTTACTATTAAATTATAAGACGATGGTTTTTAATTCTTGTAACAAATTTAATTTTGATATTTTCCACTTTACTATGCCCATAACATTCTTTTGATCAAAAATCATTTTTTAAACTTAAATAACATTAATTAAAGCAGCCCTAAATGAAATATGAAGATTTGTTCTTTTATATGTATCATATAATTACTTCTTTGCAAATAATTCTGCTGACAAAAATGATAAAAATTGGTTATGAGCTTTATAAAGTAGATATTGAAGAATATAATGAGATAGAATATCTGGCTTTGTACATGTTGATACTTTCATTATTAGAGAATGCTTCTGTCATGAAATTTTTAATTCAGCTAGACTTAGGGGGCTTAATTCAGCTCGTTCCTTTAAAAATCCTAAGATACTTTCATTTTTTCGGAAGTGGAATTAGATACGATACAATTATTCCTAGATTAATGTATCTAATTTTAGATTTAATTGTATTAGAATGTTTTCTTTGTTTTAAAGATCAAGCATTTTCGTCAGTATTTCAACAATATAATAAGAGGATCGGACTGGATGCAGTCATAAGAAATGCTTTTATCGTAAGTTAAAATATAATTTAGGCTAGAAATTTTTACATAAGTGCTGCGAATAACAATCTTATTATGCATCTAATTCAGACATATATAATTATAACATATAAGGATATGTGTTTAAATTCATATTTTACCATAATTAAGACGTTACTGTTTGGTTTTGATTATTTTATGAGGAATATAATCAGAGGTGAAAATCAAACTGTAAAACTAATTTCTCTGTTTATATTTTTTATCATATCATTGGTAAATATTTTTATAATTGTAAGTATTTTGTTTTATAAAGAAGTGTAAGTAAGATTTTAATTTAGAACATTTAGTTTTTTTACGTTTATGAACGCAGCATACACCATCTTTTGTTTTTTAATCAATTACATTGATTATCTGTATTATGGAAACGATCTCGATTTAGTTGTATATTCAAATATCACAAATTAAAAAATGTCATATAATGTTTAATAAAAATGTACTTTTTGTTAACGTATTGTCAATCAATATTTTAAGTTTACGTTAACATTTTTTATGTAAGGGCATTATTTTTGCGTAAAAAAATCACAGATAATATTGAGATTTTTACATCAAGCTTAAATTTAGATGTAATGCCTTCATATTCGCAGATTCCATAAACAAACAATTAATTTTCTCATTATATTGTAACTTTTCTAGAACTTCATAATCCAATAAAATACTATTAAAACTTTTAAAATACAACATAAAAATCATTTATTGCTCTTATATAGGTTAAAACTTCGTCTAAATCAGTAATTCTCATCCTATGTTCCGCTAAAATTTGACAAAATATCGTGGTGACAATATTATTACATTACATTAAATATTAATTACATCATTAGCTTAATACCCACTTTCTAAACATATTAATATTTTTAAATGTGTGTTGATTGATTTCGTACATTAAAAGGGCCTTTAAATGTGTCTTATACAGTATTTTTCAAAAAATAGTCATTGGGCTGTTTTTTCTGTGCCGCAGGGGAAAAAAGGTTGAGAACAACTGCTTTAGTTGTTTCTTCTTTAGGATGTCCGTTTTCCGGCCCCAAATAAAAAAGTAAAAGTTTTAGTAAAAAACAAATTTTTTATTAGATTTTTTTGATCATAATAAGAAATTAAGAATTAAAAAAATTGAAGTAATAAATCGAAAGGACTTTGGAAGTTTGCTTTAATAATAATGTCAAACAATTATGTTTTTGTAATTCAACAAACTATTAGAGCTTAATGGAGAGTATACATAGCATGAAGCAGTTTTAAAAAAAAGATGTTCTTCATACAATTCCCTCCCCCAAAAAAATATTACCCGGATAAACAGTGGGAAACAAATTGTATAGTGATTGATGAAACACTTCCAAACTATTAGTGTTTTGAAAAATAAAATTCGAAAAACGTTTGTGTACATTCCAGCATTTTAAATCTTTTTTAAAGACATTGATATAGTTTTTAAAAAAGTCAAAAATCTTTACGAATTTTCTTTATCTGGCTTTAGATTAATCTTATCTTTTACAAAATAAAAGTAAAGCTCAAATTTTTCAACTTGCACAAAACAAAGTCCTCTTTCAATCCTCATATTCATTTTATACTGAAAATTATACTTATTCATGCGTGCCTGCTTCAAATCCTAGATTTTTGTATAGCATGTGGGCGAGGGAAAAAAACAACTTTAAAGTTCTTTATCAGGATACATTCTCTGAAAACATTTCCTGGAACTTTTTTGAAGTCTAAAATAATTCTTTTAGGTTGAAACTTAGGAATTCTATCTTTTAAGAATATACAAAGTTTAAAATACGAAGCTATGTTTTTTTTTTATTAAACATAGATACAAGAAACATTAATGCCATTTATGTAGAGTACTATTGTAAAAAGTTTTTCAATTTTTAAAATACGTATTTAAAAGTATCACCTTTTAAAAATGTTTCTTTATGTTTAAGATTAATCAAATTTTCTTCTATACATAAGACAATGTCCTGCTTAAAGACAGTAACGCGTTTTATTAAAGCTTCTATTACTGTTATGCTGTTCGTTTCTGTTCAGACCCGACAATTGTTATAGTTTAAAAGGGGCTGGAACAAAAGAGCAGATCATTTGAGATCAGATTAGATTTCTTACATTGATTCATCCTTATATCATTAGATCATAACTAGAGACCGGAAAAATAATGGTAAAATAATGGGGGTTTTTCTGCTTTAAAATAATGGGTCTATTTGTCGGTAAAAACACATTCAATTTTAATTTAAATATGAAACACAAGAAAACAAGACCGGATGAACAACATAGGCTGAGTAAGTATGCTTCTTAATCATTAAAATCACTATTAAATCTATCAAAATCGGCAAGCGTAAACTCGCCAAAAATAAAACAATGCAAAATGCTGGTTAATTATTAAAAAAAAATAATTTATAATAAAAAATTATGTATTATAATTTAATTAATATGAATTTAATATAGATTTGAAAGAATTTAATTTTTTTTTCAAATTTAAACGCACGAGATTGTAAGTAGCTTCCATATATTCTTTTCTAAAAAATGTTTAAAATTTTGTATTAAAATCTTATTTTACATTCTCTTGAATTCATTTTAACATCCAAATGACCTTCAGAACATTTTTTTAAATTGAAAATATCTATTTCTTCAATTTGCAAAATACTTGTAATATATTTAGCAATATTAGGATTTGCCATTTCCATTCTTGCATTAAAAGTTTTATTCCAACCTTCGTTATTGTTAGATGTTTTTGATATTTCTTTGACAATTCTTAAAAATGCATTCCAAAAATTTATTGGAAATCCAACATTAGCAATTTGTTCTGCACCTTCTTTATTCACCAAGCCAAGATAATTTTTTTCAAAATAATTTTTAAAATTTTATATCGTTTCTATTCTACTTTCTTCAATAATTTTTTTTATAACTTCGTTAAACTCCAAAACATACAGTATGTTAAAAAAAAACGCAAAGGCCTTAAAGCTAAAAAAAAAATATTAATTGCATTAAGAACTATGTTAATTTAATATATTAAACACCTTTAAACCTATTTATCGGGATACATTTTCTTGATTATAAGATTATATAAGACTTGTTTTATTTTTCTAAATAAGTTGTTAAAAAAACGCAAAAATTTAATTAATACTTAGTGTGGTATCCTCCTGATCTATAAATTTCAAATATTCGTTTT
>DWJH01000003.1:0-29749 GCA_018248735.1 Tagiades litigiosa | reverse complement strand
GCTGCAGTTGTCACTAACATCAGGTGAACTGCACGCTCGTTTGCTACTCTTTACTGAATAAAAAAAAATACAATCACACCCTTGCTTGCTTCAATGTCTCACAGGTGACATTGTTCAGAACTTTATTATCTTAATGATGTTTTTCAATAGATATACATAAAACATCTAATATTCGGACTAGTTTCACATTTTAAGTGTTTGAAGTTATTTTTGAATAGGATTGGTTTAAAATCCATTCATAGCAAACGTGAAAGGAATAATTGAGTCATTAAGTGCTATTTCGCTTTCAATAGACAGATAAGTAAGCAATAACAATCGATTTAAAACTAGATGTTTTTAAAATTTGAGTCTATATAATGCTTAATAACGTCTACAAACTCATACCCACGCATTAGGTTTCTCTATGTCGCGGGTGGCACGGACAACACGTTCAACCACAACACCCACCACCGGAAAATAAACATTTATCTGTCAAATAAATTACCCCGCGCCGGGAATCGAACCCGGGACCCATGGTTCGTTAGACTCCTTCACAACCTTTTGAGCTATCAGGTCGTAATATATATAATCGGGATAGATAAGGAAGTAATAAGAATCCATTTAAAATTAGGTGTTTATTAAAATTAGGGTATAAGGAATCCAATAGCCAAAATCCCCAAATTTCCGATCGTCAGAAGCCGACGGTCTTAAAGAAAATCCGTTGTAACTATTTAATCAATATAAAAGGCGGAATGCCGCCCTTAACGAGGACGAAAGGAATTTAATCTCTTCTTCGAGCGAGTGAACACCGAAAAAAGACAATAAACATAAGTTTCGATCGCGGCCATCTTTGAGGAGGACTGCAATGAAGTCGTTTTAAATATTCTGACGACGAAATTTGAATGGACTAACAAATTTTATTTAAACCTAGCCGCTTGACCCTGCTTCGCACGCGCATTTGGAATTTTTTTTTCCACTGTCTTTTCTTTTCTTTTACACCTTGGTTATTGGAGTTTTAGTAAGTTGTAATTGGGTCGAGGCACCAGTCACTTCAGAGGCGTGGGTTCGAATCCCACCGTTACCATTTTTTTATAAAACAAAACGGGTGTATAAAATGGAAGGTTATTGTGTGCAAGACGACAATTAGAAAAACTGTTGCTATTCTAAAGCTTTTTTTGGAACAGGTTTAAAGTTTTTTTACACGTGCTAGCTTAGGTTTGACGCGTTTCAACAACCAATAAATCTTCAAAATGTAAGCCCTAAAAATGAAAAGGACCACTTTAAAAGCGAAAATTGTGATAAAAGACAAGATTTTGAACAGTGTTGATTTTAATTGCGAACTTAATGAATTTTTATTGAATTTATTGGTTTTTCATATTGAAAATGACATTTTCTTTGTGATACCATTGGATAAATATGAAATAATTAACAATTGTTCAGTTTTAAATCTTGTTGGAGACGATGACTCAATTGAAATCCATTTTACTTCTCCTTTAATTGCTTCGCAAATAAAAAATATGTTTACTTTTATGCAAAAAAGCATTTATAGACAAAAATTTTTTCTGCATAAAAGTTATGAAATTTTGGCTTGTGAACTAAAAAAATGTTTTAAAATTGATGATATTAGAATTCATGAGATAATAGAAAGTGAACTCAATTCTAAATGGTCGTATGTCGAGGGTAAACAAGAGAATGGTGATAAAAACAATCAGGATCACGTTCAAAATATTGAGGATCTTGAATACGGAAAATGTGACACGAACTTACAAGAAAATGAAATTGACTATGATCAATCAAAACCTGAATATAAATGCAGATCTTATGAAACGCTCAATGTGCATGATCAACACGCGCACCTTTTTTCATTTTTTGATCAATCCGATGACATTCCAAATTTTTCCTTTCTTCTCTGATTAGATTCTCTGATTTTATGCAATTTATTGTTAAAACCAACAAACTTTGCCTTTTAAAAAAAATCAATTCTTTATGCGATTACAACACGTGGCTTTACTTAATCGGAAACCATAAACAGATTTATATACTTTATAAGGGTGTGTCTGATTTAAATGGTGTCTCCTTTTACTTTACATTGGCTCTTTTCGAAAATCAATCCTTTGAAGACCTTCTGCGTAAAGATTACCTGAGATACACTGTTTTAAGTGGAGGTCATCAAAATTTTATTAAGGATTTACAGGACAAAATCATCTTCCAGACTTCAAAGTGCCAATCAGTTGATTACAAATTCATTCTTAATTCTGATTCCTCTTATTACCCAATAATTTTCAATAGCATTTCTGAAATTTTAAATTACAATTTCTATTTTTTAGATTCAAAACTTTTTTTTAAGCAGTACACACGGCTTTTATCTCAAGATCCTTCTCAATTAATTTATCTTAACCAAGGAATTACAAATATAATCAAAAATTGTTCATTTGAAATGATTTTTAATGGGGAAAGTAAACATGGTTGTACAAATAGATCAACTTTTTATTCAGAAACAGAATTTATTTTTTCATTTTTTGATGAACTTCACATTTTCATTCAAAATTTGTTTTTCTTAGACATTAACGTTCTCAAATTAATAGAAGGTCTTACTACAAAAGAATTGAGTTTTATAATGAAAGAGTTTTATTTAAATTCGCCCTTTTTAGATCTACTTCCTTCAAAATGGATATCACCACGAATGTCTTTGGCTATTATAAAATTACTTAATTCGATTATTTTAGAAATTGAATGTCCAGAACTCGCCTTAAAAAGTAAAAAAATCTTAAAAATTTATTTTGAGAAAGTAAAAGGGACAGGGTTAAGTGGGTTAATACAAAACTAAATAAAAAAATGTTTGTTTATGGGGCAAATAAACAACCACCAAAGGATCCACAATTCTTTTACTTAAGAACAATTTGTACTACATCTTCATCATCAAGTTTATGGTTCAGCCCAACTTTTTGTGGATTGTGTTTTACTGAACTTCCCCAAACCATCGCGTATTTAAAATCAGAATGAAAATCTTTATGGATTCCTTTGCACAAATCGAATACACTTGGTTCGTCTCTAAGGACAACAGGAGATTCTAAGTCAGGAGGTGATCCTTTTTTCTTAGTGTAAATTCGTGTAAGATCTAATTTATTCCAAATTACTTTTAAAAGATAATCTAAATTCCATTTTTTGTGACAACTAATTGGAACCAAATCCTTACTCTCTTCCATTGCACTTACAAAATCTTCATAAGATAATTCATCAACTTTATTGTAACAGTAGAGACATTTCATATAAACCACATTTTTACCAAGTAAATCCAAAACTTGATCATCTGAAATATCTTCTCTTAAATATAAATTACAATTATTGATTTTATACTCTTTAAGAATTGCCTTAATAGTATTTTCATTAGTTTTAGTAAGTTCTACACTACTACTAATATTAATCCCTCCACTACTAGTAATTGTTAAAGATGCATCTGGTTTACTTTTATTTAATCTAATTCCCATGTTGTACAATTCCCTTTCTAAAACCATTTTATCATTTTTTCTCCGAGGATCTAAGACCATTAAAATTAAATCCGCAGTCCTAGCCGTACTTATGACTTGTTTTCCTCTCCCAAGGTTAGAAGAAGCCCCACTTATGATTCCCGGAAGGTCAAGGACTTGAATCGTGGCACCATTATATTTCAATTTTCCTGCAATACACCCAATAGTCGTAAATTCATGTTCAGCCGCCCTACTATCCGTGGCAGTTATTAAAGAAAGTAAGGTACTTTTCCCTACAGAAGGAAACCCTACTAAGGCCATTCTACAGTCACCACTTTTCTCTACTTCCCAACCATCTTGTTTTTGAGAACCACCTGGTTTAGAATTTACTTCGTTTTTTAATTTTGCCAATCTTGCTTTAAGTTGCCCAAGGTGGTACTCAGTAGCTTTATTTTTTTGAGTTCTATTCATTTCTGCTTCAATTTCGTTTATTCTGTCTTGGATTCCCATTTTGAATTAGAAGGGGTAAAAATATTTATAAGTGTGTTTTAAATAATTTTTATTAAGAAAGATCTATTGCATTTTAAATCTTAATACTCGATATGAATCCATCTAATGAACTAATAAAAAGTAATCCACAACAATATGTCCCATCCGTCGTACTTTTAAAAGTAATATTCTCTACACAACTCTTTAATTCCCAAGACTTAGAGAAAATATAAACACTTTTCTTAGTCACCACAAAGAAATAATTTTGATCTATTACTTTTACGACTTCCGAATCTAAAGGTCCAATTTTACAAAAGACGTGTTCATCCCGGAAAGGATAAGAAAGAACTACGAGAGTGTTGGTTTTACAAGACACGAGATAAAGAAATTTACCATCTGAAGAAAAAGAAAGTCTTCTATAGAACCCACGGGTTGTACTAAAAAATTTATCTAATCTGTCCAGGAGTTTGATAGAGGGGGTGGTGTTTTTGGGGGGTGGGGTAGTGGTTTTAATTTCTTTAGCGTTTAAAGCTTTATCATCATCTTGAGGGTTCTCAGGTACCTTATTCTTATGGCAATTCTCAGGTACCTTATTTTCATGGTGATTCTCAAGACCATTATTTACTTGAAGATTGTCTGTATCATTATTCCCTTGAGAATTCCCTTGTACTTCCTCTGTATTTTTTGTCCCTTGTGTCTCTTCTTCATAAATCACCTCCATTAAACAACTACAACTATCTTTACTTACTGTTACTAATAATTTATGAATTGAAGAATAAGCTTGTGATTGAATTATATCAGAATGTATTTTACGATTTAAAACCTTTTTAAATTGGTTTCTAATTGAGTACATTTCTATTGTACCATTACTAGTTCCTACTATAAGAAAATCATTGGTCCAAACTAAATCATAAATATCAACTCCATCTAAATTTCTAATAGAAAAGGTTTTATCATTATTTGTAACAATTACTCTTCCTCCATCACTACAACTTGCTAAATCCCCTTTAGAATTAAATCTTACACAATTTACAGTTTTAGAATGAGAATGAACATCCGAAATGTATTCGATTTTAGTAGAAGAATCTAAAGCTGTACAATATTTAAAAGAATCTAAAGAACTAAAGGAAACAATAACCTTCCATAACCTAACAAAACCATCACCGCCACCAGTTGCTAAATGGTCTAAATGAGAATCTACGGAGAAAATTGAAGATTGTTCATGAAAATATAAATTGTGAGTTGTGACTTCAAGAGGTGGCATTGGGGTGTTTGACAGGGAGGCAATGTTAAAAGGGATCAATGTGAGAAGGGGGGAAAATGGCCATTTTTAAGGGGGTATGAAAAACTGGGCGAATATATTTTAGGCAAAAAACAGGGGTGGGTTAAAATTAAGTCAGAGAAAAAACAGGTGTTGATTTTAAATTATGGTAAAAAAACATGGCGAAGAAACTATAGGGCGAAATTTAAAGTGTTAAAAGCAGTTTATAAAAAAAGGGCCTAAGAAACTTTTACTCGAAAACCCCCGTAAACATGTTTTTTCATAATATGACGTTATTTTTTATAACATACTTACAATTTCAATTACAAACTTTTTATTTCATCATATTTTTAGTGAAAATATTAAAGAAAGGCGTGTTCTTAAGTAGAAGACTACACATTTCAAAATCTTTACCTTTAAGACTGGCAATTAAGGCGTAATTGGGGTATCCTTCTTTATAACAATTAGTAGAGATTTCCTTAAGATACTTTTTTTTACTTAAAAGATCAACAAAAAGTAAACTTTGATAATCTTTTCCTTTATAAAAACACTCTGCTGCTTTATTCAAATTAATTTGATTTTCTTTCATAAAAAGTCGTCCAAGTCTGTTAAATTTTAAAGGAGAATCTGCAATTTTAAAGGCTTCGTCTAAACGGGAAAGTTTTAAGAGAATTTCAAATTTATGATTATCGTTGGTACAAATTTCAAGGGCTTTGTCATGGAGTCCCAGGGATTCATAAAAAGAAATGGCTTTAAGCCTAAAAGAGTCACTGACATTTTTAGGGATTTCTGTATTTGAATCTGCCAAACTTTGATTTTGAAATTTAATAAATTCAATATCAAGAGGAAGAGCCTTTACTTTTGAATCTTCGACATAAAACAAATCGCCATTTTCTAAACCTGATATTAGTCCGTAAGAAGAAGCAATTAGATTCACGTAGGGACTAGGACCAACCAAAAGATAATAAAATTTCCCTTCTGAACTAAAAACAAAAAGATTTTCATGAATCGTATAACTTTCAATTGTAAAATTGAATTCTTGAATTAGATCTTGACCTTTAAGAACAACCAAAGAGTTATTTTTAATACCAACGTAATAAGAATCTGTAAACTTATCATCATCTTGATCTTCAAAATCTGCTTTAACGATCCCTTTAAAATTCCCTTCAAATCCTCCAAGAGACTTTCCATTCCGAGAATAAAAAGTCATAGAAGATTCGAAAATCCCTACTAATAACCCCCTTAAGTACACCACTTTAATCAAACCTTCTACTTGTAAACGCATTACAATTTCATTTTTATCATAAAAAATTATAAAATCACCATCTAAAACCACAAACTCAGAATTTGAAATAAAACTTAAACTACTCCCTTGACCTGTAAATTTCTTTCTAAATCCCAGCGAAGAGTAAAGGGTAAAAATCCCTTCATTAACCAAGGCTATGGATTTCCCGTTCTCAGATACGACTAATTCTGAAGGATGATAATCTAATTCTGATAACATTTTTGTATTGAAAAGGGTTCGCTCTCCTTTCTCTTCATCTAATTTGCAAGTAAAGACTTGGTTTTGTAAGACGTAAAATACTTTTTTATTCTTGAGAGTCGTTAGGATTGAACCACTTTTTGTTTCTAAAAAGATCAAATTTTCATCTGTTCCTATCACAAAAGTAGATCCTTTGATTTTAACATCCCACACTCTTCCGCTATTAAAAGTAAGTGTGTCTTTTAATTGAAAAGATTTACAATCCCAAAATTTAACTGAACCATCTTCACTTGTTGAGATTATCCTGTTTTTATGCGCATAAAGAGAATTAATATTATCACTGTGACCTGTGAGGGTTGAGATACAATTAGATGAATTTAATTCCCAGACTTTTATACTTAAATCATCAGAAGCAGATACAAAATATTCCTCATTTGGAATAAAACAAATTGAATTAATACCATTGATATGCCCCTTGTAAGTCTTAATGGGTTTAGTTTGAGATACGTCCCACATTTTTATTGTTGAATCTAAAGAACAACTTATAAATCTCCTAGTGTCCTTAGGATAAAATTTTACATCCATCACAAAATGACCATGACCAGAGTACGTCCCTAAATTTCTAATGTCTTTTCCTAATCGCCACCTTTTGATAGACCCATCATCACTACAAGTGAGGAATTCTTCTTGAGAAGGATGCAGTTCAATTTTCCGAATAAAATCAACATGAGCATCAAAGGACTGGATTCTTCTTAAATTAACAAGATCAAAAACGTGAATTTTACCTTCATCTGTCCCAACCAAAACACAATCATTATTTTCTACAATTTTTATGGTTCTAATTGGGAATTCAGAGACCTGGGATTCATTAGTCATTTGAGGATTTAAAAGGTCCCAAGTTTGAATGTAACCGTTGTAAAGGCCACAAACCACGATGTTCTTTATCGAATGGATTTCTAAAGTTTTGACTCGTGAACTCCTAAATTTTTTTGTATTCGATTTTTCTAATTTCATTTTTAGGGGGTGGTGGTTTGAGAGGAATGTAAAAGTAATGTGAGAGGCGTTGAAAAATGTGTTTACTTAAAGAGAAATGGGTATTTTTAAACAATATTTTTTATATTCTGCATAAACGTAATACAAACAAATTTTTTTTTTGCATAAACAAACTTTATTTTGCATTAACAAACTTTTTTTTGCATAAACATCCCTTCAGTCTTTACTATCCCCATGGACAATTTCTTTGAATTTATGGACATTTCTTATTTTTCTTGTGATTTACATGATTCTTCTCTGGTCGTCTCCGAAAAGAACGGGACTTTAAATTTTATCGGAAATTCCATCTCTTCATTTACGCCTGACCATTTAAAAAAATTTGTTCGTTTTTATCCCGTTGATGATTTCGTTTTTACGACGAGTGACTCTTTGGGTTTAAGAGTCTGGGACAGGGAGAAGGAAGTGGAGATTTACGCTTATCCTCAGGACTCTCTTGGTCCTCATAAATACGCTTTAAATAAAATAATAGGAGCCATTTCTTCGGTAGGTGTTAAAATTTACGATATTAGGACCAGATATCACGTATCTTCTTGTTCTTTACCTTTGTCTCTCGGTTTGGCCTGGGACTCAGACGACTTAGTTTGCTTTTCCGATGATCGCATTTTAAAATTCGATTTAAGAAGAGAAAAAGTTGTTGAGGAGGTTCAAGATCAAAATATTTCAGAAATTTTAATTTCTAAAGGAGATTTGTTTTACATAAAAGAATTTAATTTAAAAACTTATCTTGTTAAAAAAAATTTAAATTATGAAATAGAAACAGTTGGAAAGAAAGGGAGTGTTTTAGAAGATGGGACAGTTTATGTTTTTGGGAATAACGAAGTGAAATTTTATAATGAAAAATCAAATAAGTTAAAAGAATTTAAATTTATAAAAAATGTTGATGACATAAAATTTACAAAATATAACACGTATCTCTTTGGGGATAAAAAATTGTATTTAGGGGAAAATTTAAATTAAAAATTTAAAAGTTAATGGTTGAGTTTATGCGGAATTTTGAGAAGAAGTTTGAGTGATTTTATGCAGAATTTAAAAGTTAATGGTTGAGTTTATGCAAAGTTAAAGAAAGAGTTTGTATGTTTTTGAAGATACTCTTTGAATGATTTTATGCAATTTTCAAGCGTTTTTGTTTGTTTTGCATAAATGATTTACAAACAAAATTTAAAAAGTTTTCAGGCATTTTTAGATCTTGAGAATTTTGGCTAATTTTTGAATAATTAAACTTCATATTTTTACTGAATATTTTTTTCTTTATTTTCCCTCCATTTTTTTACATTTTCCCTCCATTTTTATGTGCCATTCAAAATTACACGGCCCTTCATTTTCATGCGAAATATTTTGAAGGAAAGCACAAACATCAAAAGGAAAAAGACCGAAAAAGAAAAGAAAATAGAAAACAAAGAAGAAAATGAACGGACAAAAGTTTTAAATTATTTAAAAGAGAAAATGGAGAATTCAAATGATGTAAATCTTCAGTACGAAATACAATTATGCATAGAAATCTTAGAAGGTAAAGAAAATCAAATGGTTAAAGATCTCAAGGAAGAATTACTTGGAGCTATTACTGAACTTGAGGATGTGACAGCAAGGAGTTTACAATTGGAGATGGAATTAGAGAGTAAAAATAATGAGTAAATAAAATAAAATGTATTTTAAAGAGTAAAATTATTAAGGCACGTATTAAAAAATAACAAGGTTTAAGTACTGGGTTTAAAATAATAAGGTTTAAGTACTGAGTTTTAAAATACGGTTTAAAGTACCGAGTTGAAAAATAGTGACGAAAATGATATAGCGTTAGAAGTAGCAGGGTTGAGCCTGATCTTGAGAATAACAGGGTTGTGCTTTAACTTATAAGGCCTTAAAAGCCAAGAAAATGATATAGCGTTAGAAGTAGCAGGGTTGAGCCTGATCTTGAGAATAACAGGGTTGTGCTTTAACTTATAAAGCCTTAAAAGCCAAGAAAATGATATAGCGTTAGAAGTAGCAGGGTTGAGCCTGATCCTGAGAATAACAGGGTTGTGCTTTAACTTATAAAGCCTTAAAAGCCACGAAAATAATTTGGCAGAATAGCAGGACTAAGCTTAATGGACATCAATCTGCCTTTTGTCGCATTAGAAATAAAACCTTTTATTCATATTTTTTATATAAAAACCTTTATTTATTTAAAGAATACCTTCTATGACTTCTTTAAACGTTCTAAACTTCTCAAGATGATCAAAATGAAATTCTATAAGACACTTCCCTGATGTAATTCTAATTTTGTACTCTTCTGTGAACATCGTGATTTTTTTATTCTCTTGGCCTAGATCTAAAAGGTCTATTGCTCCTACAAACGTCTTACTTTGTTCATTGTAAACTGAAATTGTGTAGCCTTTCCATTGGATAAACCTTCTCTTCCATAAGAAAGTACATACATCTTGGATATTCCCTCGGATATTGACAAAACCGACATACCACGAAGTGTATGAGAAGTTCTTAATCCTAATCCATCTTGATAATTCAAATAAATCTTTTGGTATACCTCTGCCTATCAATGTCATTTCTTCTTCGGAAATGTAGACTAAACTTGTTTTAACTGACCACGCGTCTGCTACTGTGTTCGTAAAAAAATTAAAAAAGTTTTTAAATGAATTGTTAGAAGTATACGGACTCCAGAAACATTCATAATCTGTTAGTTTGTTATGGATTTTATCAATTGTCTGTCTGTCAATTACAATCTCAGTCTCACATACCTTTAAAACTTTAGTTTGATCTTCTTTGTCGTGGATGTTTTTTTGAAGAATAAGTCGTAAACGAACCGGATTGTCCATGTTCCGTATGTTAAAATAAACCAGTGTGTCTAAGGGAATCCTAGAAGATTCTTTATATTCTGGTGTTTCATAAATAAGATCATTATACTCAAGTCGAACATTAACAGATTTCACATTATGATTAGTAGACATGTATCTTTCTATAGAAGAAAGGTTTATATAAATCAAACCTGGATACTTTTTAATTCTAAGATCATTTGTATAAGGTAAAGGAAGACCTTTGATGAGATCAGTAGTCATAATAATAACATTTTTCTTATCTTTGACATTCTTTGTGTTATCTTTGGCATTCTTATTATCATTAACATTAACATTCTTTGTGTTAACATGTGATTTAATATCATCTTTTGGATTTTCAAATGGTTTTAAATCTTCAATTGATTCACTTACTACATTTAATAACTCTTTTTCATCTACTTCTTCTGTAATAATTGTATTTAATTCTTCTAATCTCTCGTGTGTCTCTTCTTCTAAATTATTCACATTTGCCACTCTTTTCTCATAAAAACTCTCATCTGAATTACTTTGCATTCTATTGGATTCATTAATTTCATCGGACTCTAAACTTACTTCATTCCCTACTTTAACCATAACTTGATCTACGATGTTCATAAAATCAATAACATCTTTATCGTCTTTGATTTGCTTTATCTCATCTTCTACTCTTTTATCTTCATTCTTCTCATTGCTTACCATTATTTAATTATTTCTAAACAATTTAAATTAAAAAGAAAAACAAAATCAAAAAAACGTTTCAAATAATCAAAATAAAAACAACAAATAAAAATTTACAAAAAATAAAAAATAAATATTTTTAATTAAATTTAAATATTTAAAAATTAATTTATTGGATTTAAATGTATTTTTTTCTAATTTTGTAGATTATTGTGATTTAATTGGTGCCTGTCATAACTTAAAGTAAAATTTGTTTTTCTTAAAAAACAAATTAAGTATAAATTAAATTAAATTAAAAGCTCTGTAAAAATAGATTTATGATTTTATGAAAATATTATTATTTCTAAGACTTAAATTGTAAAAGATTTTTGTTTGATATTAGAAAACCAATTAAAAAATTCGAAACGGGTTTTTAGAAAAAGAGGTCTATTGGTCTCTAAATAAAACTCATTCATTCTAATAAAATAAATGCTTATTGGTTTGCATAACTTTGAAGTATTTTTAATTGACTAGCATCATGGAATTATCATTTAAAAAAATCTATTGGATTCCCAACAGTTTGATTTTTGACTGTAAAATCATTAAAAGAAACATGAAACAGTCTTTTAAAAAGGGCTTTGGGTTACAAATAACATTTAAACGGAAAACTGTTTGTAAAAAACAATTACAAGGCATTATTTTTTTTTTCAATTAATAGATCTAATCTATTTGAATAAAATCATTTGCACATTTATTTTTTCATTTAAATTTGATAATTATGAAACTTTTAAAACGAATTAATTATTTTAATGGTTAAATTAAAAAATTACGCAGGAGTTATGATTTTTATATACGCCTTATTTATATTCTGCGCTCTTCCTATACCACAAAAATTAAAAAAACCAGGGACAGTTATTGTTGGAAAAATTACCTGTAAATACACAAAAAAACTAGTTGAGTGGATGAAGGCCGAGGGAAGACCATTTGCAATTGAGTACATTGATAATGACAAAGAGCTAACTAATTATATTGTAGATGAACATAAAGGAGGTATACCTATTGTATTTGAGAATGGTGTTTATCAAGGTACAGGAAAAGAGTATATGAATAAACTTAAGGGGAATGTATCACAACCTGTGGCAGCACAGCCAGTGATAGTAGGATCACCTCAAATACCTAATTTGGCACAACCATTGACAAATCAAAGTAATTTAATTAAATCCAATGGCTAATTGACCTAAATAAATCTAATTTTGTAAAAATTCTATGCATGACGAACATAACACACTTTATCAAATATAAAAACAAATTATTAATTTTATTTACAGCTCTAAGTTGCCGTCTTTTTACTTAAAGCGAATTTTATTTCGATGAAAATTCTGGAATTACACGATAATTGTGAATATTGAACGCATTTATAGTCTTGACAAACAACAAACTTTTTTTATATTGTGTTAATTACTTTTAAAGATAACTTTTAATCAATTTTAATAAAAATGTTGTAGAAACGTTTGTAGCTTCTAAGAAAGGAATATTAATTTCTTCTAGAAATTTATTTCCTTAAATATTTCGAATATTTTTTAATCATGTTTGAAATAAACGATCTTAAATCTAATAAAAAATATACAAACGATCTTAAAATATATACGATTGTGTCTATGGTTCGTTAATACGTGCATTTATAGTTATATTTTTATAACAGTCTACTTATTAAATTAATTTTTACTTTTAAAACTGCTAAAACGCATTAATTTATTTCATAAAATAAAAAAGACCTAAAACTTGAGAATTTTTTATTGTTCGAATCTCATTTTTGAGCTTCTCCTATACAACAAAGGTTAATAAAATAAGGCACAATAGTCTTGTAAATAAAAATGTAATTACACACAAAAAATAATAGAAAGGTTAATAGCTCAAGAAAGACCATTTTCTTTTTAAGACGATAAAGAGCTTGATTATTCGTTTTAGATGAACAAAAGAAAAGCAAATCTATTGCATCCGAGAATGGTATTAATCAAGAATCAGAAAAAGATTATTTAAATAAACAAGGCGAAGGAGTTTCCAGTCAGTGCAACAGTTAATAGCACCCTAATCTGGTTGAATCATATAAACCACAACCAGTATACCAGCCAATAGCTCATCAACCTATATCTCACAACAAACTTATCTCAACCACCAACACCGTAATTGATATCTTTTCAGAAACAGAATCACGACAGAGATAATTACCGTATGTGATCAACTCAGTGACAAATATTGCTATCCGTAAATATTATTCACAAATAAATTAATTCATGAAAAAATATGCGCCGGCCGGGAATCGAACCCAGGCTAACAGCTTGGAAGGCTGTTGTCATACCACTTGACCACCGGCGCTTGCGAATGTACCAGGCAATTAATATATAACTGTAAAAAAACGATAATTTTATTTTTTACGACTAACAGCCCTATCACATGTTTTATTATTTGTTTTTTGTGTTTTCATCACAAATTTTTATAAAACAACTCGTGAAATTTCAAGGAATAAAAACTAGAGATCAAGTTGTAGATGACGCAAAAACTGTAGGAATGGCTTTTAGCCAAAAAGATATCTCTGATATTGATCTTATAAATTATTTAAGCACATGTGATGTTTTTAAAATAAAAGATAATGGTGAATTAATCGCTTCTGTATATTTAAAAAGGAATACTTACTACAAAAAAGTTGATTACTTATTTGTTTCGAGAGTAGAAGAGATTAAAGTCGTAGAAATTTACTCTTTGTGGGTGAATGAAAAGTTTAGACGTAAAGGAATTGCCAGAATGTTACTATTTAAAGCTTTGATGACGATCAGAAAAGAATACAATTATGGAAATGATTTTGTTGTATGTCTTCATCTAAATGAAGCTGATAAATATATGAACATTTCGTTTGCTTTGTACTACGCTTTAAATTTTAGAAAAGGTACTTACGTCAAACATGGTCCAGATGCTTTAAAATATAACTTTGGATTGATCCATACACTTCAAGATCCTATTGATATTATATTAGGCAAAAAACATGATTACAATGACGATGGTGGGACGTATTTTGCTATGTACACAACTTTTAAAGATCTTAAGTGCTTTAATCCAATTAAAAAATTACATTTTGAAATTGGTGAAGTATTAAGAAAAGATTTAAAAGAAAGGAAACGTAGATTAAAATAAATATAAAGAGGCATTTGAGTTTAATAAAGAAATATTATATTGTTTATCCTGTGGTAAGAAACTGTGAAACGTGAATTAAAAGCATTATCTTTTATTTTAAAAAACTACTTATCATGTCATCTGTGGTAAAAAACTGTGAAACGTAAATTTAAAACATCATTTACAATTATTTTAGAAACTTTTGTATTGTGTTATATGCGTATAAAACTACACTATCCGCGCAAAAAACGTTTTTTACGCTTGTTTAAGCATCTTGTTATTCCAAAAAATTGTTAAGATTCTTTTAAACCTAAACTATAAACGTATTTAACAAACTAATTTTAAATTTCATCGATTAGTTAATGTTTTGTTATTAATCGGTTTTAGTTTTGTCCAATACATTGCTATTCGATCTTATGTCAGTAATCTCATGCTCGACAAACATTTTTGAAATTACTTTTAAAATCATAGCAAACCAAACTAAATGCAATAATTCAAGTATTGATAGTAAAATAAAGAAGAAAACGCCTTCAAAACAATAATTGAATTTTTTCATACGAAGTAAAACTGAGTAAATTACACCACATGGCAAAATCACAAGTCTACTGATAAAGAAGACAACAGTAAAGATTATAAACACAAAATTAGCTAATCGTTTCCATTTTAAATAATTAAACATCTTAGCACATTCTAAAAAAGGATCACCGACATCGTGAATGACCATTATCACCACTCCATATCTAATATAACCCAATAAACCAGAGAAGCCTATAAGTAAAAGTGTTACTATGTGATGTATCATCATTTGGTTTCTATCTTTGAAATCGTAATGAATTAATAGGAAAATATATTCTAAAAGATAAAAAACAAATTCATAAATGTAATAAAAAGATATTTTAAACGGCAATGGACCCACACCAAAAGGATTATAGTAAGAACTAGTATCCATTATCCAATCTTCGTTTCTTAACGTTAATAGCCCGTAAAAAGCAATAAATGAATAGGAAAAAATTTTATAAATCGACATTGATGCTTTTTGGTGTGTGTAGTTGCTTCTCCCTTCAAATAATTTATTTGTTACTTTGTAAACTACTATGTTTTTGAACGAAATAAGTACCGTTGATATGATCCAAACAAGAGCTACTGTTTGAGTAATTTCTATATCATAATTTCTAATGCTCATAACTGGTCTTAGATCAAAACAATATTATAAAAGTAACCAAACCAATAAATTTAAACAACCAATTACAAAGAGTTGCTAATTTGTCATAAATAGTCATAATAAAAAGCTCGTTGTACTATCAATAATCTGAATAAATTAATTTAGTCAAAAAGCTATTTCTTAAATTTAAAACTTCTATTATGTTTTTATGTTAAAACTATAACTGTCTCAATATTCAAACAAACTAAATTAATGTCAAACAACTCATAAACATTTATATGTAACACTATAATTTGTATGAAGCAGATAAATGTAATATTATAAGTCACAAATCATTTTGTTAACGTTAAAACACCCATCAACATATCAAGCCTAGAAACCTTGTGATTTTCTATAACAATTAATTTTTAATTTAAAGTTTATCATTTATTACCAATATGATTGTTTAATAATTAGCAAGCCCCCAATTTAGATTAGATTTTTACAATGTGAATTTTATTAAAGATTACTTTTAAATTTTTTTCCTAACATTAATCAAAACAAATAAAATTAATTAAAAATAAAAACCCATGGAACCAGAAGCAGAGGGAAGCATCAATCGTGAAACTTATCCTGATATACCCACAGAGCAGGAAATAGAGGAAATAGCAAATTCAAGGAGAGGTATTTGTAGTTATTTTAAAGTAGCACCTGTAGAATATCCAAAATTTTTACTATTAGGAGCCATGTTTGGCGTCATTGGATTTATTTATTCCTTCATGCGTATTTTAAAAGATATGTTTGTTATGACTAGACAAGATCAAAATACAATAATGTTTATGAAAATATTTTATGTTTTACCTGCCTCTTTTGCTCTTGTATTCTTAATACAATATATGATGAATACTAGGTCTGTGTCTAGAATCTTTTCTATATTCATAATAGGTTTCTCAAGTTTATTCATAATTTACGCTCTCGTATTTTTAATTGAAGATAAAATATCGCCATCTGGTCTTTTCGGAGATTTCGGCGAAGAGAAATCAAGCAGCAAATTTGTGAACTTTTTTAAACCAATGGTATTAACCATAAAAGAGCCACTTGCTACTTTTATTTTCATAACTGCAGAGATGTGGGGAAGTTTATTAATGGCTTATTTATTCATGAGTTTTCTGAATGAATCATGTACTATAAATCAATTCTCAAGGTTTATACCTCCTTTATATATCATAACCAACTTAGCTTTGCTCGGATCTGCACTTGTTACTGAATTGTTTTTAAGTTTACGTAAGAAGTTTGACCATGATCAGAATCAAATGTTATGTGCTGGTGTGTTCTTTATACAAGCATTTTTATCATTGTCTCTTCTTGGTATGAAGTGGTTTTTAGAAAAAAGAGTAATGAGCTCACCAATTTTTATACCAACAAAAGTAATTAAAACACCAAAAGGCCCCAAACTCGGTTTTATGGAAGGAATTAAAGTAATGAAACAATCTAGGATGTTATTGTCGATGTGCTGTATTGTTCTCTTTTATAATATGTCGTTTAATATGATTGAATCTTCATATAAAGCGGGAGTAAAAGCTGCGGCTAAAAACCAGGATTTAGATATAGGTCATTATTCCGCATCTTTAAACAAGTGGGATCAATACATAACATCCATATCAGTGATTTCATTGAATTTATCTGCATTTTCTACTTTAGTTGAAACAAGAGGCTGGATTGTAATGGCTTTAATTACACCGATTATTACATTGGCTGCAATATTTGTTACATTAGGCGCTGCGATTTACAATTCATCATACGAAAATTTATCGTTTTCTGCAATTTCTAAATTTTTATCCAGTGATAAGGCGTACTACACTTTAGAAAATTATTCAGGAATGATTTTCTTATCTCTTCTCAAGATAGCCAAATATGCCGCTTTTGATATTTGTAAAGAGAAAATGGGAATGAGATTAGATCCAAATCATAGATCTAGATTTAAGAGTGTGTATGATGGTATCTTTGGTAAAGTAGGAAAATCTTTAAGTTCAATGTACGGTTTAGCTATGTTAACATTATTAGATACAGAAAATATTCGAAGAGCAGCGCCAATTACATTTATAATCATTTTTATCTTTATTGTAATTTGGTTTAAATGTGTTAATTATCTCTCCGGACTATTTGAGACGTCAATAAAAACTAATGCAAATGTTGACATTGATCTTTATGAGAAGCCAAAGGTTCAAGAAAAATAAAATGTAAATAAAACTTTAATGGCAATTAAAAAATATGTATCAATATCCACAAACTTCTGCAATTATTTTTTCTTGTCTTTTTACATACTCAGAATATTCCTTATCACATTTTCTTAAAGTACAGGCTTCAATCAACGACAAAAGGAAAAGAAATAAACCTAAAGTTAAAACCTCTGCAATTATATAATTTACCAATGAAAGACGCAATACAAAAGTGTAAATAATAGTAGAGAAGATTGCTACTAATAAAAATTGCCTAATAAGTTTCATTTGGGGATAAAAAAAAATATGGCAATGAGTTTTTGTAAACAAATGAGTGTTAATGATGTATTTTTGTAATCAAATTTAAAGATGTTTAATGACTGACAGAGCTTTGAGAAGCCAATCATACTTTATATTATACATCCTTATGTAAACAGAGACTGTTGCATTTTAAACTGCCAATAAAATGTTGTATATCGTTTTAATTTGTATATTATGACTGACAATACCAAAAACCTATAATTTTTAATTTATCTAAGATTGTACTGTCTGTTTATAACCACATTCACAAGAATAAAACACTGTTTGACCTTCATCCGCAGACCTAAGTTGTGCTGTATTGTACATCATTTCTTCTGCACCACAATTTGTGCATTTATATTTAATTTTAGCTCCTTTAACTTCTTTTATCTCTAAGTCTACTTTCTGTTCAATTTTCTTAGACATTTGTATTTCTTGCATGTTGTTGATGTCTAACAGATTTTCACATCTACCACATTTCAATACATTGCTATTTGCTTTTGTATTTACTAAAGTCCCACAAGCACAAAACATGGGATAATTTTTTTTGTGCTTATTTTTTACAAAATTTTAGATCAAAATTTTTTGTCTAGAATTCAATTTTCTAAAAAATATCAGTATATGGACGAAATTTAAAATGATTTAAGATAAAAAAAAATAAAAAATGAAGGGAGGAAAGTAAAATTTTAATAACTGGATTTAAGAGTTTAACGCTTCTAAATTTAGCCAAATTTTATTTTTATGACTACGCTTCAAATATCTCAATTATTTTATTTTGACATTATTTCAACAATCTTAACATAATTTACTTTGATCAAAAAATTTAACGGTAAAATTTTCTTAATCATAAAATGAATTGTTTTTTTTTAATTGCCCAAACAAAAAATTTATCAATTTATTTGATATTTTTTTTAATTTTTTAAAATATATGATGTGTTGAAAGTTGATATATCTGTTTTGTTCTCTAATAAAAAGCTCTTGTTTTCCTTATTTTGCCTATTTTTAATAAATTCAAAATACTTTAGATCAATTCTATGTTTAATCATTTTTTTTATTTAAGATTCATTAAAAAATGATTTTTTCTAATTTCGCAAATATTGATCCTTTAATGACACAACCAAAAGACGGATCTGGAACTGCAAAGAAAGGAAAAATATTCTTTAAAGTCAAAAATGTCATAGAAATTTGTGAAAAAATCTTACAAAACAATGTAAATTCAATACATGTCATTTATAATTTAGGAAAGTGTTATATTGAAGTTCAAGACTATTTTGCTGCTCAAAATATCATAGATATGATTGAGAAAGATTATCCTGACCATGTTTTCTTTTACATTCTTAGCGGACATTTGAATATTAAGAAAGGTCAACTCATTAATTCATATAAATCTTTTTTAAAGGCGTATTCGAAGATACAAAATAAAGATGCGTTCCTTGTTTATGGTATAGGCTTGCTTTTTGAGCATATTGAAAAGTACACGATTGCGATGAAATGGTATGCGCATTTATTACATTACGATATAGAACTTTTTAAATATTGTGAGATTTTGTACAGAGTTGGAGTAACTTATAAAAAAAATAATAAACTTGTAGATGCTCGTGAAACTTTTAAAACGATACTTGATTTTTCTAGATCAGAATCTTTTAATAACGATATTAAAATCCAACTAGCGCATATTTATGAAAGAATGAGTGATACAGATAAATGTTTAGAGATATTAGAAGAAATCAAAGATACTTATGTCAAGAAAATACCTTTATATCGGATGTACGCTTGGGCCTATTATCGAAGAAATGAATTCAATAAATTAAAAGCGCTGGAAGAAAACCAAGAGTGTTTTGATCCTTATATCCTTTATCTTATAGCTCGAGCCTATTTAGAAGATAAAAACTACCAAAAAGCAGTCCCTTTACTTTACATGTCTATAAAACTTGATAATCAAATGTTTATGGCGTATAATACTCTAGGAGTTGTGTATTATACCACAAAAAATGCAGAAAAAAGTTTTTTGTACTTTTACAAAGCCGTTGAAATTAATTCTGAATTTTCAGAAGCAGTTGAAAATCTTAAAGCAGTAGAAGAAAACAATCGGAAGTTTAATCCACTTGTAAATATGAAAGAAACAATTCCTAATCTCATTAAAACTCGATATCTTGACTCTCAAGTGATATTTTATGAAAATATTTATTACGCTACTTCACTTGATTTGTCTACAATACAAGAAATCACGACATTTAAAATGGAAAATTTGTGACGTGTATAAAAATAAATTTGTTTTTGTTGATAATTTTGGGTAAACCTATTTATTTATTGTATAAAAAATTTATGACATTCATTTTTTTGTCATCCTCAATGAGTTTTGAAGGAATTACAAAAAACTTACAAGAAGTTAGTGGTGAAGATGTTTTAAAGAAAATCTTAGATAAACGATCTATTAGCCTTTACTGGGGAACTGCTACAACTGGTAAGCCTCATATTGCATATTTTCTTCCTATCTTTAAGTTACGAGATTTCTTAGAGAATGGTTGTTCTGTTACTGTATTACTCGCCGATATACACGCGTTTTTAGATAATTTAAAAGCTCCTATTGAAAAAATTAATTATAGATCAAAATATTATGAAAATCTAATAGTTGCTATGTTAAAAAGTATCGATGTTGACATTTCTCGTATTAATTTTGTAAAAGGAAGCACTTTTCAAAAGAGTAAAACGTACTTTTCCGATATTTTAAAAATTGCAAAAGTTACTAATGTCAATGACGCAAAACGCGCTGGATCTGAAGTTGTAAAACAAGTAGGCAATGCTAAACTAAGTTCTTTGGTTTATCCTACTATGCAGGCTTTAGATGAGGAATACTTAAAAGTAGATGCTCAATTTGGAGGAGTCGACCAGAGAAAGATATTTATGTATGCTAGAGAATTCTTGCCTCATCTTAAATACAAGAAACGTATTCATTTGATGAATCCTATGATTCCAGGTTTGAACTCTGATAAAATGAGCAGTTCTGATCGCAATAGTAAAATTGATTTGCTTGATAATGAAGATCAAATTAGTAAAAAAATCGCATCTTGTAAAGTAGATTTTAGTAAATCTAATGATGGTTTGTTGTCATTGTTTAATTTTATAATAATTCCATGGTGTGAAATAAAAGGATTGCCGTTAGAGATTGATAATCATGTTTATGATGTGCAGAAGTTTACAGAAGATTATGTTAATGGTTTATTGAAAGAAGAAGATTTAAAAAAGATTGGTGCTGATTTAATTAACAAAATTGTCGAGCCTATTAGAAAAACTATGTTAGATAATCCTGAATTAATCTTAAAGTCTTATGGAGACGAATAAATTTTTTACAATTATATATTTTGATTTTTTTGTGTTAGCTTGAAATAAAGTAGAGTACGCTTTGTGTTTATCAAAACATATCTTTAGGTCATCTCACTTATTGAGGACTATGTTAAATAAATAAGAAGCATATCTATGTTTCTGATTGATTTCATAGCCTGAAACTGCAAAAAACTTAACGTGTATAGATGTAATAATGTTGGCATGGATATAAATGTTTGTAAATATGATTGTAAATGATTAATATCTATATCTAATTAAGTATTAAAAGTAATCAAAAAATATAATGTAAATGTAAATGTTTTTTTGTAAAAAGTAATTTAATTAGTAGTAAATTAAAACATGTGGTTATCAATTTTACAAACAAAATAAGAATAAATTTTACTTTTTGATGATTCTATTGTGTTTTGAATTATAAGTATTAGTTTTGTGTAAATTATTCTTTCTTTTAGAATAAACATAAGCCATTTTAAACACTTATTTTAGACACACAAGGTACACCTAAGGTAAAATGTTTATTATCATTGCCAGCATTGTTGCTTCTTGTTATGATATTTTCCAAGTTAAATGCACGCAAATACTTTACAGCGCTTATATGAAACTGCGTCTAAAATCATGTCTCAGATTTCGTTTCATATCAATGGCATCGACTATACATCAGACGCAATGAGTACAGCCTTCAAGTACATCATACAATGTTTAAAGGTAAGGTTTAAAGTCTTAAATCATTTTTTTAAGACATATTTTAGTACTTTTTAAAATATCATTAATTAAACAATTATGATAAATGTTTTATTCAAATGATCATATTACTTTTAAAATTTGATTTTTATAGAATAAAACATTTTTTTAAAGCTTTGCCTGCTACAAATCTATCGTTACATAGTCATTTTGAAGTCTTTTACATTTTAATAAAAAATAATGTGAAACACAAATATAAAAACAACAAAAATGTAAACAATATGTTCAAAGCATTACTATTTTTGTTAGGTGTATTCTCAAGAGTTGTAATACACGAAGAATCAGAAAACCCAAGTCTAAAATATGATAGTCACTATGAAGACTTACTTAAAAAAGACCGTGTCGTTGTTTTATACTTGAGTTATTGTCCTCATAGTCTTCAAACTCTTGAAACATTGCAATCAAAGAAAATACCTTTTACGAAGTATGAAAGGAGAGAAAATCAAGGTTTTAGTGATTACGTCAATGCAAAATTCCACTATCGTAAATCTCCTACAATTATCATAGATGGACTTTTCTTTGGAGGTAATGATAAGCTACAAGATACATTTAGAGAAGATCCTATGTTTTTATCGGAAACTTTACCTAAATAAATTATATTTTAAAAATATGTGCCACATTAAAATTAAGTTATAAACTTTTATTAAACTATAAAAAGTGCATCATATTTACATGGGTTTTATTGGTTATTTTTCTCGTTCGCAAATTCTTTGCTGTTAGTATAAACAAAAACATCATCATGAACTAAATTCCTGATCTTAACTTTAATAGTACCTTTTCTTTGTTGATCCCTCATTTCTTTTTTGAATTTTAACCTTTTTTGTATTTCAAACTCTTTCTTAAATCTTTCAAAAGGACCGAGATCTTTACCAAAATAAAACACTCTGGTTTTTTTATTTTTGTAAGTTTTCCGCAAGTATTTCCTTACAATAGGCGTGTCTTCAATCGGCACGCCCATAAATGTGAGTTTGTTTTTTCTCATGTATTTTTCGATATCTTTATATTTTGCTCTAATAGAGTAAACAATAACATAGTCTGAGTAATTTAGAATGGGTGGTTTGATATTTGTAGCAGGTGTTTCTGTTTTTTTCTTGGTTTTTTTAGCCAAAAAGATATCTAATAAGAATAAAAAAATCAACACGTTCATACAAATAAAGATATTTTTTATTTAAAAGTGTTTGTTTTAAGATTAATTTTCTAATGGATCTTAGGTCTTACATTTGATTCATAATCGCTGTCAATCATCTAATTTTAGAGATGAAACGGATTTTATCAAACGTCAAAATTAAAGTCCATAAGAGTCGTATTGAAGTGCGTTCCCGTGTATTTTATGTTTAAAAATTCTCCAAAGATTCCTGATTGAATATTGTTTTTGTGTTTACTTTTTACATTCACGACAAGTTTGTAAAAAAAATCTTTGGCAACATAATTGACCTCCGCATGATGAAAATTTGGCTTGTTCTTTTTTAAATCTGCAAATAAAGTAAATTGAGAAAGTATAAGGACATCTTTAGTTATATCATTAGATATTAATTCTAAAAATATTTTTTCAAAGTTTTTAATTAATTTATCAAAAGAATCTCCTCTTTCTATCCCCACATACATCACATAACCTTCAGATATACTGCAAATTTCTTCTTCTTTGTAAATTACGACACAACTATCAACTTTTTGTATGACAACTCTCATTAAAAGCCCTATGAAATTAATTCTTCAGAAAGTCAAATCAATAAAATACACAAACGTATCTATTGGAGAAGGCATTTTAATATTTCTTGGTGTAGAAGAAGAGGATAAAACGGAAACTATTGATTGGATGACTGATAAAATTTTAAAGAGTAGACTTTATGATGACTGGAAGTTGACTGTTTCACGAAAAAGTTTTCAAATATCTATAGTTTCAGAACAAAATGTCATTATGAATCAATTGTCTGAGCCATCTGTACTTGTAAATAAAGAAAAGGTCGATTTGGTTTGTAGACAATTTTATGAAACTCTTTGCACTAAATATTCTCATGAATTTGTGAAGTTAATTACCTGTAACAATATCTTAGAAATTACAAATAATGGTCCTTTTACAATAATTTTGTCAAGATAAAAATGCATCGTGCGGGAATCGAACCCACGTCTATCGGATGGCAACCGATAATTATACCACTAAACCAACGATGCTTAACAAAAGTGTAAATATAACTTATTATATGTATTTGTTTTAAACACAAAATTAACATAGACGATTTTACCTCGTATGTGACAAATTATGATATGGCAAATATTTAAACATTTTTTAACTAAATTTAAAATTCATTTTTATTTACTTTTATAATGTTTTTCAATTTTATGATGTTTCTCAATAATTTTCATAATTTTAGGCACCAAAATTTTCCTGGTTATTTTCGCGTCTAGAACGTAGTAAAAGAGGCCTTTATATTCGGTTTTCTTCATTTTAACTTCATCGATTAGTTCTTTTATAAATGGAAAGTCTAAGATTATAGAATTTCGTACACCTTTTATTTTAGTTGATACAAAATAAAAATCCAAGGCTTGTTCACTCTTAAAAGCTTGTAATTCCAGAAATAAAGCCATTCCTTGTTTATTTTTATCCAAACCAACTATCTTATCTGCTTCTCTATCAATCCAATTTTCAAATTTATATTTTATACTAGAACCACCAAAGGTATAGCCTTTATGAACGTACCTTTTATAATCCTTTTGAAGGATAAGATTGGTTTCAAATTGATCATCATTTTTCATAGCTTTCTTTATTTCTTTATACTCGCGTTTTAGTTCTTTCTTGTCCAAACCGGAAATCCTTTTTAGTTTCTTGTATTCCACATAATCAAACAAACTCGTTCTCTTACTTAAGAAATTAGTGTCAATTAGAATTGGAATCATCAAGAGATGAGCTAATTGAGAACACAAATAGTCTTTTTTCTTTTCTTTTCTAATTTTAGAGACTTCTGTAAAACAATGTACTTTACGAGTTAGATCACTTCCTAAATATTTAGAAATTAAAGTTGTAGAAGAACCAACATCTATATCGATATAAATTCTTTTAGCAGTATTAATATTATTGGTAAGTCTATGATGATCAATTACCATTTCAATTTCAAATTGAGCCAGTTCTTCAATTGGTTCATTGTGGTCTGTTAGAAGTAATTTCATTTGTTTTTCATGAATTGGTTGTATCTGATCGCGATACAAAAGATAAGTTCCTATTACTCTAGCAGCAGGAGTAAAATTACCACTAGGTCTTTCTAAATAAATTAAATCTTCTGGATCTATTCCAAACATTTTACAAACATACATTAACTCACCTTTAGTCATAAAAACGTCTTTTTTCATAGGAACAACATGTACTATATTTTCAGCATAAGAGACAATTAATGAACTTATAAAAGAATCTAAATCACAACCTTCATTCCCCATACAAACAGTAAATTCGCCATGAGTTATTTTATTTCCATTCTTTTCAAAAAAAGATTTTAGTTTTTCTTCAATAATTTTCATTTGGGATTTGTTTTGATTTACTTTTTATAGATTTAATTGTAAGAGATGAGATGAAGATTGTTGATGTTTATTAAAATCGATACAATGTAATAGAATATTATTTTGCAATCGCTTAGTTCAAAATCAAATCCTAACGACCCCTTCATTCAATGAATACACTTGAAAAAATCAAAGAAATTGAAAATGAAATAGCAAAAACTCAGAAAAACAAAGCAACAAACAATCACATTGGAATTTTAAAAGCAAAAATTGCTAAATTAAGACGAGATTTAATGACACAGTCCAAGAGTGGCGGAGGTGGTGGTGAAGCTGGTTTTGATGTATCTAAAACTGGTATAGCAAGAATAGGATTTATAGGATTTCCTAGTGTAGGGAAGAGTACACTTATGTCTAAACTTACTGGTACTCATAGTGAAGTAGCTGCATATGAATTTACAACATTAACTGCTATTCCTGGAATAATTCGTTATAATGGTGCAAAAATACAAATTTTAGATTTACCAGGGATTATTGAAGGAGCTAAAGATGGTAAAGGAAGAGGTAGACAAGTTCTGGGAGTAGCTAGGACTTGTTCACTTTTAGAAATTTGTTTAGATGTTTTAAAACCTTTGACTCATAAAAAAGTAATTGAAAGAGAATTAGAATCATTTGGCATTAGACTAAATAAAACACCACCAAAGATAAAAATAACAAAAAAAGATAAAGGAGGGGTTGTGTAAATAAACTAAATAGCTTTCTCATAGTTGATTTCTATTGAGTTACGGAGGTGAATTGTTGAGTGTTCATTTTAACGGTTAATAGGAAGAGTTATTACTATGAGAGTACCTAAGTTTGGCTAATACCACTAAGTGTATAACGGTTTTGTACTCCAGCATTTCAAACAAATTTTAATCTAGATAATTGTTGGGCATGGAGGAAAACATTTTCGTAGTTTCGTAGTTCGTTATTAGAACATACTTGGTCCCTTCAATATACTTTCTGAGTTTATAGCAATTAAATATTTCTACCACGTGAGTTAAAGCGTTGCAAATCTGGATGATTTCATTAAAATTTACTGCCAGGTGACCTATGAGATGCCTTTACCAGAATATAAAACTTAAAGCGAAAGAACTATTAAGATTTTAGTGACGCAGTAGATACATAATGTCCGGTCAAACCTGAATAGTTTACACATAAAGGTAAAATCCGAGAAGTGTTATATAATACAAACCTTCAAAGTCAATATGTAATGGCTCGTGGGCACATAACGCCCTTGGCACATAATTTGTCAGAAAAAGTACACAGGGGAATATGACAGGAAACTTTTGTTTATACGAGATAAAAGACAAAAGTGGCCGAGCATGGGCTAGCCTTATCTGGCAGATAAACGAATTCCTTTCTTGGGATGTGTCAAATATAAACAAATAGAGCGCCAAGTTGAGGTATCGTTTTCCGTTGAATAGCTTTCTATTGTGCGACAAATATAGATGATCGGAAATTCATAAGTACTTATAAAGGTTACTAAATTTCGTCGTGAGACGGTACGGTTTTATGTGATAAGTACAAATCATCTTGAGGTATGTGCTGTCTTTGTTATTGGATAATTGCATCAATGTTTATCTATCTACACTTATAAAAATGAATGTCGGTATATATATATAGGTAGGCACAATGTTATGTCGAAACTCCAAATCGGTTCAACCGATCGTCCCGAAAATTGGCATATGCTTTTTTTTCAAATTCGTTTTTGTTGTTTTCTTTACATTAGCCATTGCAGTAAGGTCTGGTAACTTTTTATTACATGGCGAGCGGAACTGACTGACGTGGCTAGAATTTAAGGTCGATAAGACAGTTGCTAAACTTAACTTTTGTTCTTTCTGCTTTACTCAGAAGTGCCTAAATTTCGCACACGTACGAATAAAGAACCGATCGTAAAACTGCCAAGTTACGCATTTCTAGTAAAACAATGCTTTTTCCAGCTAAAATTCCTGCACCAATTTTGCATATAACCATTAGGCACACAAAAGGATGCAACCAATTGTTGAAACGCAAGTTGTTAAGCTAATCGGTTTTCTTTATCCGTTTTATCGACAGCTTATCTCAAGTTCTGTTAGCACGCCGGCTCCGGTAAACGCTTTGTATTTTTCTTTGAGGATTTTCCGACTAACCTGATAACATTATTCCATGATACACTTCCAGATAACACTTAGACGAGCCTTTGTGGCTTGCGTATCTGCTTTATGACTTTTGCACTGTATATTTAAAAAGTGCTTGCCTATAGGTTAGTTGATAACACAATAGTTTTATTACTTTTAGGTGCGGTGAGTATTTTTATTACATACTACCTAGTCATTACTTTTGTGGGAAGTACCTCTTTAGCATTGATAAGAGCCACGCCTTCTATCGTAGGTATGTTTTGAAATAAATGTTTTTCTTTAGCGCTATGTTTGGAGTTATCTGGTAGAAGGAATGTCTACAAATACTTCTAAATAGTAACAATCTAAAATAAAATCAAAATTAACTGATCACCAACATTTAATCATCATCACTCTTTAATGTATCTTCCCTAACAAACTATAAGTAACAACAACGTCTAAAGATATTTCGATGTTAAAATTTTTTCGGTACTAGAAAATCGTTGTTTAGTTTACCTGACGGGTCCACTAATAATATTTAGCAGGTTCATTCACATTTACGTCACTCCATTGAGCCGAATGTTTGTTAAGGTCACTTCGCACTGGCGCTGTTTGCGTATTTGCCTACGATTGACCAAACCTCAAACAGCCCGTTTAAGCGCCACAGGTGACCCGCCTTTTTGTTAGTTTAGGGAAGTTTAATCTTTTGACGCGGTGTTTGCGGTCAAATTTTCAAGTATCAAGTGTTTTATAATTGTTTAGGGAGATTTTTTGTTGGTGTAAATTATTTTTAAACTTTGGTTTTAGCGATTAGATTTATTTGAGATCGATCAAAAGTAGATTTCGTTAAATTACAGAAGAAAGATTATGCTATTTAATCCATAGTAGTTTTTTTTATTTTATGTTTAAATCTTAAAACGTTTAGACTTTTTCATTTCAATTGATATATATTAAGAGAAGCTTAACTATTTGTATTTTTTATGTACACTCGTTTTAATGTTTAAATTGTACTTGCACTAGAATAATATACAACAAAACAATTAATTATGTTTAATTTGTTCTACAACTGCAGCGCGTCGGTGTAGTAATTAAAACGATGTATACGGCCTCATTAGATTTACTCTGTGGTTTCTATATACTGTGTTAGGATCCCACGAGAACGGGCTGCAGGCAGTAGAAAGTTCCACCCACGCTCACGTTACGAGCTCAATAAAAAAGTTAACGTTCGTTTTTTGAATGCGCATCACAAACGGCCGCCGTGTTACGCGCCACGCCCTGCGACCTGATTGGTGCACGGGAGCCCGATTAATTTGTTTTTTAAATTCGTATTCAGCCAGCGCTTATCAATTTATACACGATTGGTGCACGGTAGCTTGATTTTTAAACTTTTTACGTCTGTATCAACGTCGGTTGTTTTATTCATGACTAACGAATGATGTTCATTGATTTTAAATATACAGCCAGTTTTAATTTAAACTTAATTTAAAGAAAAGCTAAGGTTTTTTAATATTTTTTTAATATCTTTCAAATTGATCATCTAATTATTCTTTATTATTATTAGGTATATTTTTATTGCGTCCTTATAAAACGAATGCTCAAAATGTTTTCTCATTAAGCAATGAGAAAGTTAGCTAGAAAACTAGTAGCGGTCTATGCTAATTTAATGATCTTACAAATGGCGTGTTATGATTTTTTTATTAAGATAAAATTCTTAACCACAGAGCACCTATAATAAATACCTGATTTTCAATTAGCAGTCGGTATTATGCACATAAGAAAAACGAGATACTAATAAATATAGTTTCGCGGTTGTCGTAGACAAAAACAACATATCACAATCCAATGTACTAGAACAAATATTCGTCACCTAAATATTCACCCGCGAATCGATTCCAAAATAGCAGTTGCGATTAACACACGATTTTACAAATCGCATCATGTACTTATCAATTCAATTTATTCGAACACAATCAAACTTAATCATGCGTGGGTGCGTGGAAATCTTTACGAGATCGCATCTG
>DWJH01000002.1:0-31060 GCA_018248735.1 Tagiades litigiosa | reverse complement strand
AAGTTCCGACTGTAAGGGAACTTTTGGGTGTTGTTTTAGTTTGATGGAAGTTGTGGAGAGGCGGTACCTCTACAAACAAATATGACTGATTGACAGACTTGGGGCAACATACCCTTGTCGGAACAATAAATTTAAACAATGTATGAAAACTAGAACAATTACTATAATAGTTTTTTTAATTACAATACTTTTGTGAAGAAATAAATTCTATTTCATCTTTTAGAATATCATTAGAATTTTTGTTCATTTTGATTGTTTTAGTAGAAAATAAAAACACGTCTTTGAGAAGTATACTATACCACAAAATATTTAATTTCAAAATTATCCTGTAGCCAGTGTTTGTGAGAGTAGGGTGAGTGACTAGGTCAAGTTTAATTTTGAGTGCAGCTTTTTCATAACCCTTCAAAGTGAAACAGTGGCCTTGTGTTCAAGTGACGCCTTTTATAATAATAATAATTTGTATTGAAAATAAAAAAATGTTAAGGGAAATGTATGTGAAAACTTGATGCAGCTATTATTTAAAAACATCCTTTTCCTAGATTTCAGCAAAGCGTTTGACAGTGCTATTGAAGTAATAATTTGATTTAATTCTTCGAATTTTACATCAGGAACCTGTTTGTGATGCGTAAATTCAAACGATATACTCATGTTCATATTCAAAAATTGTTACAATGCTGAAAATCCTTTTCAATTCGTCAAGCTGTAGCAAAACACGCTGGCGTACCACAGGGTACTGTTTTCGTTCCAACATTCTTTCTCCTCCATTTTCTTCTTGTACTAATGCTGCAGGTTGAGATATCTTAATTTCCTTCTTCTCTTAATCAAATTTATTCTTTGTGTTGATCTTTCTTCTCTTATTTATAACGGTCTCAACATACTGAAACTTGTTTTTTTATTGTAAACTATCAACAGCAACTGATCCAAAGTATTAGAAAGTCAAAATCATTTTAATATTGCTGAATATTTTTTTTTTTTATGGGTCACACATTTAGATCTGCACCACCTGTAAAGATTGCCCTAACAAGGGTGGCCAATACACTTGAACACAAAACCATTGCCACTAATAAAGAAAACTATCCACTTACGTTTGGTCGACGACTCGCCATCTTCCGTTTTCGCTTTTTTGGCGCGCGAAGTGCTGGCTTTAGCTGTCCTCTTTTTAGCTTTGGGCTCTTCAGTTTCTTCTTTAACATTCCAATCTAAATCTGTACAAACAAAAACACAGTTGAATTTTCAGATTTTAAATTCCTTTATAGCATGTGATAGACAAAAAGAATTAGGTATAATATTGATGTTATGCAATGTATATTGATTAATTTGTTTGGTTGTTTAACCACAATAAAGTCTACAACTACGAGCCTGATTTGAAAAACTCTTTTTGAATATGGTAGCTGACCTTATGAGCAAGTTTATAAATTCTTTAGAATTAAACAAATAGAACTTAAATATGGTATGCGCAAACAGTATATTAAGTTTTTATATTAAGCTAAACAAGTAACAATTATGAACAAATGTAAGTGAAGTAACAAGCTTTATGCAGATAGTGTATAATGTTTAGTATTGATAAAACTTCTGTAAATAAGAATTATTATGTTATAGGCAGTATTATTTATTACCTGTGCCTGAAAAATCTTCCGAGACTAAGTTATCGGAATCAATATCTCCCTCGTCTTTGTTCACCTCCACCTTCACTATGTTGGCTGTAAACAAAAAATAGTTTAAGAAACAAATAAAACATAGTACCAACATTATAATACATAGCACAACTTGTAAAATTAAGCATTTTGTATACCAAGACCTAGTTATTTATTATATTGTAGTCATTGTGCTAAAATATTTGTAAAACTTTTCAATTTCAATTAGTTGTCATTGAAGGATAGGCAAAATTATATTTATATTTTTACACTGTGAAAAAGTATAAATACAAAGAAACTACTAAAAACATGTTAAAATATATCTGGAAATACCCAGAGCTATTATTATAGGTAACTAGTTCTCATTATAAGGAATTTTTGTTTTTGAATTTGAATCACTGATTTTTTTATTATTAAATTAACTAACTCGCACCTTTCAAACAGAAACATGTCTGGATAGATACAAGTACTAACAAATGATTTTCTGTCAAATTCTCACTAATCCAAATTAAATAATGTACTTACTTTTATAAATCTTATCATCAACCAGCGACTTCTTGAAATGCTCTTCTGTCCGTAACACCTGTTTTTTGAAGTTTGAAGCGTCACGTATTTGCGTAATGCACACTTCACAAATACCGCCATTGTTCCAGTCCTCCACTGTTGTAAGCTATTTCAAAGAAAAATTTTGTTACACAACTGCTTAAAACTTTTTTAAATTTTGCTTAATAGATATTAGTGAGAAGTACTAGAGAGAAGGCCAATACTAGGAAGCACAATCTGAGTCACGTAAAACAATATTTGATATAGATATTTTAAAAAGCTTGGTTATTAAACAAAAATAAATAACTGACAGTAATGATTCAAATGTTACATTTGTTCTGCATTTTCAAAGAGTTTACAGCTGTCTGTGACTATGAAATAATAAATAATCAGATCAAACCATACACTTAACATTATTTTTGCTTGATTACATACAGTTGTTCTATGGCTTACATAAAGTAATTTGAAAGTCTGCTTTAATTAATCATCATAAATGTTTTATATGACTAAATATACAATGCTGTCTTAAGAAAAGTAATAACTGTGACGCTAGTAGTAAATAATACATCTATCTAAACTTTATTTATATTATTTGGAAGTTTAATATGTATTTAATAGTAAACATCGCTAATAAATAATATCAGTAAACTTTAAATATATCCTTGTAAACAGCTAATCCGAATGTCATAAATACGTGAAAAGTGAGAAAAAACTAGTATAATAAAAATTCAAAAACCATAATACATACACGATCAATACTTTATGTGAGATACGAAACAGTAGAAAATAAATGTTCATGGAGATTCTAATAAGTGTGTATTAGAAAAATAGATGAATTACTGACCGATATATTGAAACATTCTTTCAACATGTCGCCGTAAACTTCGTCGGCTCCCATCCATTGATATGTGGCGCTGAAGCTCTTAAAGATGCCTTCCGAAGCACAACATCGACATATACCATTATTCAACGTAGGTTCCATTTTGCTATACACTAAGTTATCATTAACACTAATTGAAATACAACATGTAACTCACTTTAAAATACTAATTGTAGCGAAAGACGCTACGTTATCAGAGGTCCGCCATTTTCTAAAGCCAAGTTAGGGACACCGTGCGTTTAAAACTTGCCCTACATCTAAGTTAATGTTACATTTAAGATATACAATGTCAAATATTACTTTGTTTAATTAAATTGAATAAGATATTTTAGAAATGTAAAACTTACTTTGTTACTTAATGATATAAATACTCGTATTAGTAACAATAACTTTATCTAAAAAGATATCTAAAAAGGAGGCAGAAAAGTCATGGTTTTCGAATGTATCTCTGCCTCATCAAAAAAAATCAATACTTCTTGGTTTTTTCCAATTTGAGTAATATTTTGGAAACAAAAATTAATATATATTATATTACTTTTCATATCTACATAAAAATAAATTAATAGATATATGAACACGTGAGATAAGAACATACAAAAGAAAAGTTATGTTTTATTGGCATTAGTTTTATTATATTCTTGTAAAATTGCAGAAAAAACTACTGTCACCTGCTGCTGCTGTCATAAATGTCATTACAAAAAAAGTAAACAGAGTAAAAGATTGTCATTTTTGATAATTTTATTTGTGTTTATCATTAAACAAATAAACAATAATATTATTAGGCATTAAAATAAACAAGAATACTAAGTTTTTATTTGCTTTTTAAATATAATGAATATGGAAACGGTAACTATTTATATTTATTACTATGAAAATTATTCAGTTTCAGTAGTTTTTGAAAATGCAAAATTTGAGAACGCTGTTTTTTTTCATAAAGTGTTTATCATTTCGGAATAACGACTAAATACATAAATAAATTTGTGTTACTTTGATATTGGAAGTTATGCGGTTTGGTGATTTTTAGTATAATGATTTTCCTTTTATTTCAGATCATTTTTCCTGGGATAATAAGTTTGGATCCACTATGCAGATGTTGTTTAGTCCACCCACCCGATAATTATTTCAAAAGGCCATATACAATGTTAGACAAAACAGAAGTTTATGCTGAAATGCTAAAGGAATGCTTTGAAATTAATGTAATTATGAACTAAGATTAATTACATAAGTTACTGTAAGCATTTATAAAGTTTGCACTAATCTGAAATTATTCAATACAGATTTTGTCAGACTCTGAAGAAGATTGTCAAGGAATTTGTTTGAATTGCATAAACAGACTCCGTGATGCTTTTGACTTTAAACAGCAGGTGATCAGATGTCAGAAGGATCTTCAAATGAGGCTTCCTTTTTCTGGTAAATTATTAAAATTTCTCTTTAACTAACCAAGCAGAACCCGGTAAGGTTTGTTTAACATCACTACGGTTTATCATTATCATTATTTGACACTTATTTATTTACCATAAATTATTTTCAGATGAGTCGGTGAAACATGAGTTTTCAGAGCATAATGACGACTATCATATGTGCTTTTATGGTAAATTCAATTATCTCTTTTGTATATTTCAAGTTTAATGATACTGTAATTTATTTGGTAGAGAATCATCCAAAACAGACTTATATTCTTGTATCTAAATGAATTTAGTGAAACTTTTTTCATTTCATTTGTGAAACATACATTTTTCATTCTTTTGAAAATTACAGAAGTGAAAGAAGAGTTACATGATTCGGATATTGCAAAAGAACATGGAATAGTTGTAGATGAATTAAATTTGAAGAAAGTAAAAGTTAAACATAAATCGGAAAGAAAAAAGAAGAGACTTGAAAAAAGAAATGGTTTTTATGTTTTTTTACCAATATGAGATATGCACCATTAAAAACTATTATTATTGTTAGAAATAAGTATTGCTATAAACATTTTAAAATACATACAGATTTTGGACAAATTTAGGATAATGAATGATCATGAAATTGTAATACATGTTTCTAAAGTGTAATATATATGTATTTTACAATGCAATAATTACAGGTCGCAAATCTAAGAAGAGCACAGATATGTTACGGAAGAAAATATCCTCATTGGACAAGGTACATAATTTTCCAGATGATACAATCTCAGAAAATGTGAAAAACAAGTCAAATATCGAGAAAATCCTCAAATACTCCAACTGTACCCCATTTTTTAACAAATCCATAGCAGGCATAAGCTGCGTATCGTGTAAGGAATGTCACAAGAGCGTGGAACTGTTAAGCATTCACTTCAACGAAAAACACCAGAGGGCGTTCGACGACGACAAGCGATACGATCGGGACACGTTGTCAATCAAAATGGACATCACAGACCTCAAATGCAATATCTGCAACCTCAAAGTGAAAATGATAGCTGAGCTTAAGCAACACCTCATAATAGCACACGAGATACAGTTCTACGATGACGTGAACGACTACTTCTTAGAGTTCAAACTGACTGACTGCGAACTCTTCGACTGCGCGTTGTGCCATTCGACATTCGAAACATTCAAAATGTTGTTGCAACACATGAATATTCACTACAGGAATTACATCTGCGACGTGTGCGACATGGGCTTCATAAACAACCACCGTTTGAAGAACCACAAGAGGACCCATGAGGTGGGGACGTTCAAGTGCGCGTTCTGCGAGAAGATATTCAGCACGAAGCTGAGACAGATGTGCCATGAGAAATACACGCATAACAGGAACGCTAGGTACACGACGAACTGTCCTCACTGCGAGAAATCGTTTACGAGCTACTACCAACGCAACAGGCACATGAAAGCCGTTCACAACGTAGACGCAGCGTCCTACAAATGCAATATATGCGACAAGTCCTTCATCATGAAGTCGAAACTGACCACGCATATAAAAAAGGTGCATTTGATGGAACGGAACCACATTTGCAAGGAGTGCGGGCATGGTTTCTTCGTGAAACAGTCGTTGGACGAGCATATGGTGAAACACAACGGCGAGAAGGTGTTCAAGTGTACGGTTTGCGGGAAGGCGTACGCAAGAAAAAAGACCTTAACAGAACATATGCGGATACACAATAACGATAGGCGGTTTCGGTGCGGTGTTTGTGGGTTAACGTTCGTTCAAAAGTGCAGTTTGAAAAGCCACATGATGCCGAATCACGGTCTCACGCTGTCCGAATTTGAAGAAGGTATGAAAAAGGATGCTACAAGCAACTTGGGTCGATTGGAAAGTTCACAGTAACTTTTATTGGGAAATTAAAAACTCTTATAAGTCAATTATCATAATACTATCATAAATTCCACTATAAATACCATTGTTAATAATATAAGTTTACTGTTAATACTGCCAGAAATATCACCTGTCAATAATAATATACACAGCAACTGTCAATACTTTCATAAATATCAACTGTCAATAATAACATAAATAGCAACTATCAATAGGGTCATTTTTTAACGTAAATGCAAACAAATATTATTATGACTGTTGTGCACAATTTTGCCGTAAAATGATTTTCCTATTTTTATACCATGAAGACAGTAAGCCAGACAATAATATAGTAATAGTTCTTTAATTATGTTCAAGGTACATCTGGCTTGAGATTCTAACATACATAGTAAGGATATGTACTTTTTATGTGTTTAGTTGATTGTAATTAAACTCGTGCACAAGGGTTCAAAACATGATTTTTTACAGTAAGGACCTATTTATTTAGTTAACATATTATTTAATGGATATTTATTATGTTAAAGTTGTGCCTATTTTTATATTGTTGTATTTTAGTTTTTTTATTATTCCTATTTCTAACAAACAAGCATATGGACTACCTGATGGTAAGTGGTCATTATGTTTATGTAAAGCTACCGACATGTTCGACAGCTGTGGTCTCACCATTAGTAGATACCTTTTTCAGTATGGAAGTCCATACAATTATTTTAATTTAATGTTAATTTTGTTAATATTTATTTTGTTATAAATACAAGTTATTATTTAATATGTTTATACAAATAAATGAATAGTGATAACAATGTGTTTTAATTATATCATCATTATTATTTAAATCTCTTAGTTTCTTATAAAAATATTAATTAAATTCCTTTGGTAAATCTTCCTGAAACTACATGCAAAAATTCTGTGGAAGTAATAAAAAACGAAATAGTAAAAATCATCTCATTTATTGCTGCCGAAAAGCTTATAAAATGTGTACAGATTCATACACAATAATTTAACATAATACAATATACATATCTCTACAACTAATAAGATCTTTTTTATAACCTGTATAACTTAAAGCTAGAATCTCCGGTCCAACTGGCCTGAAGCACATAGACACATGGAGGACATATTATATTTTATAAAATCATACATACAAGTACTCTCAGACTTCGTCAATTGCCAGTTTTGTTAGTTAACATGTGTGAGCAAAACAATGTTAATAGTAGCAAATCAACTGTAACCTATCTCCATTGCTGGTTAATACCATATACAAAAACTACCATAAAAATCAACTGTCAAAACTTTCATAAATGTCAGAATAATATTTCAAAATATATTATTTAGGAAATTATAACAATTTTATTACCAACAGTTATGACGATTAATGATGACAAAAACATAATACTTCTTTTTGTTTTTTTTTTATTATCTAGAACAGTTATGATCACTTAATAATGGACGTTCTGTTTTCTACTTAAATAAAAACTGCCCACGAAATACCAATAAACTGCCAAAAACATTTGAAGCCACATAAAAAGTCCTGCAAAGCACTGGAAACGCTCATAAGAATCTATCCAATCGATACCCAAATTTAATCTACAATTTTCATACACATCAAACCTATGAGCGTTTCTGATTTTCAACTATGACGATGTGATTTCACAAGCGGCCATGCTGATTCCGTGATGGGACAAGAGATGGCTCTTCAAGCTGCACTTTTGAACGAACGCTGTACCGCATACGTCACATTTAAACCGTCTATCGTTGTTGTGTATCCGCATGTGTTCCCTCAAGGTGTACCTTCTCGCGTACGACTTATGGCAGACCTCGCACGAGTAGTTCCTCTCGCCAGTATGTTTCACCATATGGGCTTTTAGCGCCTTCTTGCTGAAAAACCTGAACCCGCATTCCGAGCACTGGCAGTCCCGCTCCATCAAGTGGCTCTTCTTTATATGATACATGAGTAAGGACTTCAATACGTAGCCCTTGTCGCAAACGTTGCATTTGTACTGCGCTTCCGAATTGTGCACCTTCACCAGATGCTGGTTCCGTTGATAGTAGCTCTTGAACGGCACGTTGCAGTATGGACAGTTGCTGATGTTCCTCGTGCCTAGATGATTGGTCTTCTCGTGGTACTGTTTCTTCGTCCTTGTCGAGAATATTTTCTCGCAGAAGTCGCACTTGAAACTGCCCTCCTTATGCGTGTTCCGGTGCGCGTTAAGGGACCGTTTCGTCGCGAACGCCGTATCGCATTTCGTGCATCTGTAGTTGCTGTAGTGCTTGTTCATGTGCTGCTTTAGCATCTTGAAGGTCTCGTACGTCGACGTGCACATCGCACAGTCGTACACATCCCCCTTCTTCAGCTTGAACTGCATCACATGGTCCTTTATGTCGTTATGGATCGTTTTCTCGTGTGCCTTCACTAAATGCGCCTTCAGGTTGTTGAGATCCGTCATTTTCTCGTCGCAGAGCGTGCACGCCAAGTCAGTCACGTCCAACTTCACTACATACTCTGTCATGTCGAAGGTAGATTTGAAATCCAGCCTCTCCTTGTTGTGCTGGTCTTCAGTGTGTATCCTCAAGTGACTCGGGTCCGGGAACGCGTCGTCACAGTACCCACAAATGTACCCGAGAAGCGATTTGTTTCTAAAGGGCGTCACGTTGGAGTATGCGAGGATTGTCTTCAAGTTGTCCTTGTGTTTCGACTTGTCCACGCTCGACCGTGACTTCCAAAGAAGATTGAGTTTCTGCTCCTTGTAGATTGGTGAATTTTTTATTTTGTTCCTACTTGTTTTCACAATTTCCTTTATTTCTCGCTTATCCATGCCATCAGGTAATTCATTTACATCTGTAAACAATATACTTATTTTTGGAAATACTGTTTTTTTTTGTACCTTTTTTTTTTATTATTTTATTGTAACGTAAAGGAGTAGCTGGATTTAAAGAATGTTTTAACACATCTTGGTAATCCACATTATTAGGTCGAAAACATTTTAGATGGAAAATTGTTCCACAAATAAGAAGTGGCAAATCTTATATAAATTTCTACCATTAGTTATACTTACTCATTTTAGCGGCCAACCTATTGACTAGCGATTTAACTTTCTTTGTCTGCCATCCATCTGCTTTTTTCTGTGGCACGGATCTAGGCTTATTTCTCTTCTGTACTGGCCGCTTCTTCGGTGGCGGGACTGGTATGTATTCCGCTTCTGAACATATTTTAAAATACAGAAACTTTTAAATGATTAAGCAAATTAAGAATGGATCGATATTTAGTATTAGTTAGCAACATGCACATTCATACTTCTGTAGGTTTACCTAGTTCAATTGAACAGAAGTGTTATATGTCTGATAGATGGCGCTATTTTTCAATATGTATTAAACATAATTTAACTCACTCAACATTGTGGCAACATTTCAAATCAACTGACTGAACTTCTTGAGCAGGAAGCAATTATTTTTATTTTTAATAATAACATAGTAACAAATCACTAACTATTTATGTAAGAAATAATGAGTGAGCGAAGCAGTGTTTTTCACATAGCATTCTCATAATAATATTAATAGTATGGTATCATAAATATTAAGTACCTGTGCTTGACATAAAATTGTCATGGTCATTGTCGTCATCTATATCATTTAATTTTATCTCCTGTTTGATGAAGAAAGATTTGTCATCTGTAATAAATTAAGAAAAAAAAATAAGTATCATCTTTTACAGGTTGTTTTTTCTTAATTCAGGTATAGTGGGCCAAATTCAAAAATGTATTAAAAGTACTTAAAATTAAATATCATAAAGTTCTTTAATAACTTTAATTTGCTACTACTTATTGCTTATGGGAATAAAATATATTTTACATATTTTAAGAAAACTATTGTCGAATTGTCTTCTCTTTTGTAACTTTTATTATAAATTTGGAAAAATCATTATTGTAGTAACTATATAATAATAAGATGGTCAGATCAAATATTCCAAGTATGAGGGCAAACACACCCTTCAAACTTACAGAATCCTTTTTGCTTCACAGTAAAAATAGGTACGGGTCTATAAGGTTTTTATCTATATTACTAAATAAAGGTACATACCTAATCCACCATCCTGTTCTAATTGTTCTAGAAACTCCTTTTCTGACTTCAACACCTGTTTCTTGAAGCATAATGAGTCTCTGAGTGCCTTAACACACGTGTCACAAATAGTGTTGCTGCCTTCAGTAGAAGTTGATGTCAACTGAATAAGAATGAATTTAATTTTGTTATATTTAAACCACTTCATTTAAAAAAATCATTGAAAGGAAGTTTTAGTATTGTTCACAAATTTCTCTGCATTCTTCACACAGTTCTATAGACCATAATACTGGAATCTCGTTTGTCTATCACCGACCCATCACCAAAGGTGTTTGATGGGTTATGACAAGTTTATTGTTAAACAATAATAACTATTCAATTACTATACTTATGTATAGACTATATAATTAATAAATACCCTGGGGTATTTATTCTGATCGTTATCATTGTGAATTTTAAATGTGATCAAAGTCTTAGCTATAAGCTCAAAATTTCCAGAGTGACACTGATTTAAAGGAGTAAGTGAAGGAGTGTTTCAAGTAACTACACTATGAGAGTTAATTAAATACATGGGTAGTTTTCTAAATGTTGTTATTATAACCAGATATAAATAAACACCGGGCGTTATATAGAAATAATTTTCGCCCCTCTAATTTACAAATCATTCTTAAAGTTGTTATAGATTTTTATATCAGTGATATAGCAAGTTACTTAGTACTTACGACTATATTAAAGCACTCCTGCAGCATTTGTGAATAAATTTCTTTAGTATCTTCCAAGCAATAAGTAATATTTAGATTTTTATGTACACCTTCAACTAAGCAACATCGACAGGTAGTTTTGACGACGTCCATTATATCATATGGACTGTACTTACAATACAGTCAGTGAGTAAGCTTCTTAGCAATCTCTAACAAGTTAAAATTACAAGAAAACTAGAAATTCTAATTTTGTTGTAAGTACCTACAAATGTATTTATAATTTTTTTTTAATGACGTTGTCAAATGTCACGTCACATTGACATATATAAGAAGGGACTTATTTCATTTTACGCTAATTTAAGTTAATTATTATGCAAATAACAAAAAATTGAGAGCAACTTAAAATACTTAACTGAATAGGGCAGTAAAGATAGTTAGTTCTTATCAACAATGTTTTACGAAAACACTTATTTCATGTGTAACATTATTTGATATACTGATATTCTTATAAAATAATGTAACACAGTGGTAGTCCAAGGTAGTTGTAAAACTGGTAACACAGTTCAAAGCATAATGGCGTCTTTTAGGAAGCGCCGAAGCGGTATTAAAGTTATCGTTGATATGTAATATTCATATTCGTAAAACATAGTTTTATAATAAAATGGTAGAATAAGTACACTTAAAATGGATTTCGATCATATTGTCGTCAAGGAAAGCCCGGGAGTGTGCCGTTGCTGTCTCTCTGAAGGGTGCTATAAGGATTTAGAAACTGAATATCCATGGATGGAAGATACAGAAATATATGCCGATATGTTATTTGAATGCTTCGATATTAGTGTAAGTAGCTTCTATGTTATTTGTGACCTTAAATTCAGGACTTGTTAAATGTGTGAAACTGTATAAACAATTATAATTGTAATTTGTAAATAAGAAAATTTTAGGTTTTGTTTTGTTTAACTATTTCATAAACAATTAGCATATTATAAACATTTGTATATCTAAATTAACACCAAATTATAGTATATCAAAGGTTTTTGTGATTAAGGCTTTAAATAAGCTTTTTTTATTTATAGTTTGTACCTATTTTTGTCTGAATACAAAAGACTTCGGGTTTTTTTCGGGAACAAGTTATTTTACAGTTATCACATTGAACTATTTTTTAAATTCATATATGTAAAATAAAATTTTATCAAAATGTTATTTAATTTTTTTATGCATTTTTCTTAGATATCCCAACACAGTGAAGGACCCAATGGACCTAACCGGCTTATTTGTGAGGTTTGCATCACAAGGCTCCGAGATGCATGCAATTTTAAAAAGCAAGTGCTTGATTCAGAGAAGAAGTTTGTTGATATGGTTGGACGTGGAGAATTTAGGCCTAAAGGTTGGTATTAAAATTATAATGTACTAGTTTCAAATTCAAAGGGTGTTGTACAATTGACTAAAAGCAATAAAACAGGCAGAAAATTTAAATGTAACAAACACTGACCAATTTTGAATAAAAATAAACAAGACATATTTTAACTGCCTGTTGATATTTTATTAAATCTGTTAACTAAACTTTTTTCACTTATAGGTCTTTATTGGTATTAAACTTACTGTAAAGTGAGAGGACTTAGTATATTTTGTGTTTTACAATGGCTAATTTTTTTATTATTTCTGCCTACAGCTGTGCTCTATCAGGATCAGATGAAGAGTGAAATGAATGTGGAAGCACTGCCCCTGGAACCCGATCATGTAGAGTTCATGGATGATGGAGGTCATTTTGATGATGGTAAGTATATCAGTTCTTATGCTATGTTTCTGATTTATTTACCTATAGAATCTAATCTACTCATTTTAGTACTCGAATGCCGAATATATATCACACAAAAAAGCCTATGAAGTTTTAAGTATACTTAGATCTGAAAATTTTTACAGATACCTTCAAGGATGAATCGTCAAGTACAGCACCAGATGTTACGGCAACCCCATTACCGACAAAGGCGAAACGCGGCAGACCTAAGAAGAGCTCAAACATCAGTGTAAAGCCAGAGAAGAAGGCCAAAGCATCCAGTCATGAGGAGAAGCCACGGGCATCCAAAGCCGTGTCTAAAGGTTAGTCATTTTATTATATTAGCAATAGTAAATGTTTATCGATGGTGAAAAGGAGTTATTAAGTTTCTTGAGCTAAAGAAAAGAGTTTGTTTTATCAAAAACTTTAATTTTAAGGTTATTCCCAAAATTTGGGAGTCAAATAAATCAATACAGTAATAATATAATGTGACTTGAATTGCTCTTTAATCACTTTTCCTTTTAACTATCGATATGAATTCAAATGTGTTGTAACAGTGTATGACCTTTATCTGCCAAAAACTTTTATAAATTTTGATGATAGTAGAGCTTCTTAAGGTTCAACTGGTTTAGTGACTTACCATCTCACTTATTTCTCTTGTGCTATCAAGGTATCAGTACGAACTTTTATATTCCACTGTGTATGTCTTGACTGAATTTGTTGTAAGCAGTCTCAATGTAATTCAACCTCGATTAAGAGTATAATCCAATTTTAATTGAGGCAACAAGGTTATCAAGGGTAAGTTATAAAATATTCTCTTACCTGAATGTCCTTTTAATATTGACATAAACAAATTGTTGCATAGTTTGTGAAGAAATAGTGGATTTTTACATGTGAAATTAGACTGGAACTAAAATGGTGGTGCGTACATTATTGAATATGTACATAGTTATTGTCATTGTACATTATGATTGTTTGTGGAAGGAAGGTGCCGAAAGGTGTATACCATCAAACTCTTCATATGTCGATACCTCATAAGTAATTTATTTATAGTATTGTGTAATTAAATTTTCCAACAATCTTATGTTCCACTTAATGTGAATGATTCTAATCTACTAGTTCAGATTGATATTTATGCTACTTCTGTTACAAATACAAAGCTTATTATGAATCAAATGTTGGTGAATAAATAATACACACTAAAATAAAAAATGTTGCTAAAACATCTTATAAATTTATTTTTATTTTGATATGTTAAAAATCTTTTCTAAGTAGGTGTTAAAATAATGTAAAAATTCAAGTCAATCCAGTGTATACTTGTAGAGCTGTTGATGAGTTTCTGAATCACTTGGTGTAGGTAGAAGACAATTGTTCCTGTGATTATTCTCACTTTAATAGTGAAAACTTAGAAACAGAAGCTTTATTATGGTAGTAAAGGGGTCTTTTGGTGTAAATTATGTTGGATACAAGAATGTACAGACAATGTTACATCTGTTCGTTATGAAAATTTTGAGGTTCAAAATGATAAACATGTTGGTTTATAAACAAATATCTTATTTTTATTATATGCTCGTACGTGCGATTTTATGCTTAGACAAACAATATGATTAACTACGATGCTCCGGTTTTTGCGTAAACACATACATTACCAATAAAATTAATTCGAAAAGTGATCAAACAATGACTTATATTTTCACAGTCCCATTTCACTTTCTAGGTAAGAAAAGCCATGAGATGGTGTCATTGGAGGCAAGGAGTAAGTCCTCGTTGTCCAATACGAAACGGAACAGATTAATAAAATCAAATGCAATGACCATTCTAGAATCTTCCACTGTGGTGCCATTTAAATGGCATCGCCATAATTATCTATGTTTCTTCTGCCACAAAGAGTTTAAAGATGTAGAGAATTTAAAAGAACACACCAAGACTAGTCATAAAAATTCTAGCATTAAATCTGCCGCTTCTTACCTTAAACGGGACGAGAAAGTGAAAATTGATGTGTCCTCGATCGCTTGCAAGATGTGCAACATCAAAATCAACGATATCAACTCCTTGATAGAACATTGCAAAAGCGATCACGCCAAGACGTTCACTCCTTACTGTTACGGGGTGATACCCTATAGATTGTATACCGATAAGTTTCAATGCGCGCTTTGTGATGTGGAATTTCATTACTTCATCAAGTTGAACGAGCACATGAACGAACACTATGGCAACTATGTTTGCGAGTTGTGCGGCAAATCGTTCCTCAGCCAGGACAGATTGCGGTGTCATGCGGCGAACCACGGCTCCGGTTACAAATGTAACATGTGTCCTAAGATATTTGACTCTCTGACACAGAAGAACAGCCACGAAGCTCAGATACACAATAAGAGCAAGGGTATCAAGTGCTCCTTCTGTTCGGACACATTCAAAAACTACACGCTCCGAAAGAGGCATCACACGATTGTTCATAACATACAACTGCCGGACATAAAGTGTCCAGTTTGCGGAAAATCCTTCGAGATTTTGAGCAAGATGCGTTCGCATTTGAAGGAGGTTCACGTCAGGGAGAAGAACTTCTCGTGTTCAATTTGCGAGCAGAAGTTCTTTTCGAAAACTCACTTGCAAAGGCACATGGTGAAGCACTTTGGCGACAGGACGCACCAGTGCGATGTTTGCAAGAAGGCCTATGCAAGAAAACAAACTCTCAGGGAACATATGCGGATACATAGCAATGATAGGAAATACGTTTGTGATATATGCAGTCAGGCGTTCGTACAGAACAACAGTTTGCGTATGCATTTGAGGGTGCATCATCAGGGTTCTGTCAATTCTTGAGGATTTTGTATGATATAGTTTTACTTTCGGCTTTAGGTAAGCCCTGTATCCAAATTTGATATCACACATGAATGAAAACATTTTTTTATTATTATACATTCATCGGTTCTAATTTTAATATTTTTTATTTGTATAGGGCTTAATATGATTAGGCTATTTTAAGTGAGTTATTTTAAGTAACGTACACTCTGTACCAATGTACTTTATGACTTATAAGTATGTTTTGCAAAAATTGACTGAAAACACTTATATTTTTATTTTTCAACAAATTGACCTCTTACAAGGAACGGCATAATGACTTTAAATGTACCCTAATTTTGTTGTGTTAAACACTTTTGTGAAGGATTTTTGGTATGTAGTTTATATTTTGTTAGTTCAAAAATATAGTTTTCAATTAAAGGGTACATTTACAGTTTAAACATTTCTTTTCAGATGATAAACCGAGGAAATACAAAGGCTGCGAAGCATCGTCGATGCGCAGGCGTAAAAATCTTCAAATTCTATTCAACAATACTTCGGTAATTCCATTTAAATGGCGCGGGAAGTATCTGTGTTTCTACTGTAGCAAAGATGTGTCAGAATATTCTGAATTGAGAAAACATACCAAGTCTCATGGTAACTGTTCCACGAGAGATCACTCTCTGAAGGTCCTTAAAGGTGGACAGAATATGGAAATTAAAATAGACATTTCAGAAATTTCCTGTGAACTTTGCAACGAACCGTTTCCAGTATTCGACGAAGTATTGAATCATTTATACGTGAAGCATAAGTTGGAATATGATCGAGAAGTAGATATGGCTATAGAAGAATATAGATTAGTTGATCTCAGTTGCTTGATATGTCATGAGAAATTTTCATATTTTGGTTACTTGGTGTCGCATGTGAACAATTGCCATCCAAAGAATTGTCTGATTTGCGACAAATGTAACCAGAAGTTTAATAAGAAAAGAGACCTCTTTTCGCACATGAAAAATTATCACCGCGAAGGTGGATATTGTTGCGAATTTTGTACCCAGAGCTTCAGTTCGCTTAACATTTTACGGAAACATAAAAACAACCGTCATTTTACGAGGTGCGGTGTTTGTCAACTAAAATTACCAACGGCGGTTCTTAAACAGAAGCATATGGAGTTGGAGCATCCTGACGACGGGTCTTTGCAATGCGATATTTGCTTAAAGGAGTTCCACACGAAACAGGGACTGAAAATGCATCTTAAGAAGTGCAAACGAGAAGACGATCTTTACGCTGAAATCAAAAAGGAAAGCTTAGATGCCATGGATTTGGACGTCGATTACGAAGACACGAAACGACCCAGCGTGAAACAAGTTAGAGAAAACATCGTTATTGTTATCAATATGTCGACGGCGATACCTTTTAATTTCTACAAAAATAAATTCAATTGTTTTTATTGTTCAAAAGACTTTCCGGATTCTGATACGATGAGAGAGCATACAGTTATGGAGCACCCGGTTTGCGATGTGAAGCAAAAATGTATCAGGAAGTGCAGGGAATCAGTTTCTTGTGTCAAAATTGACATTTCCTCTCTCGCTTGTAAGATTTGTTTCGAATCGATGAGCGATCTGAACGTTCTGTTGGATCACTTGATACTCAAGCACGATGTTAACTATGACAAATCTATAACAACTTGTTTACAACCTTATAGGCTCATCAAAGATCACATGGTTTGCCCTCACTGCCCGAATGAAACATTTCGGTTTTTTGGTACACTGTTAAAACATATGAATAATAAACATACAGACAATAACATTATTTGCGTGTATTGTGGTCAGACATTTAGACGCGATCAGAATTTAAGAGTACATATTTGGCGTCACCATAGGGACGGAAGATTCAAGTGTGGCATATGTGGTGCCGAATGCAATATTCCGTCTAGATTGTACATGCACATGGCAAAGGCGCACGGTGTGAAAGCGGCTAAATGTCCCAAGTGTCCTGAAACGTTTTCCACGCAATATTTACGACAAAAACACTTGATAGAAGCACACGACTCCGGTCACAAGTGTACGTACTGTGGTAAACTTTTCACTAGAAATTCCTTCATGAAAGATCACATACGAAGGACGCATCTAAAAGAGAAGAACGTTGAATGTTCCATTTGTAATATGAAATTTTTTAATAATATTCTCCTGAGACGCCACATGGTAAAGCATAGCGGCGAAAAGAATTTCCACTGCGATGTTTGCGGTGAAAGATTTTACTGGCGAAAGAGTCTCCGGACTCATATGGCTAGGCATAATAAACTTATGAATCCAATACACATTTAGTATGTTAAGCTAATACGTACCCACATGATCTCATTAGTTCTATATATTTCGTGATCTGAATTGTATATTATATGAGACTGATTTTATTTTGATAATAGAATATTTGGTACGGAGTTATATTGTCATTTAACTGCTACCATGACGTTGCTATCTTAACCATGTAATAATTAACTATCATTAGTATTCATTTTTATTTTATGAAATTCATTATTAATTTTATTATAACGCATGAGAATTTATTTGTGTAGATAGACTAATAGAAATTTAACTACTTATGAATATAAGTATATTTGATACTTATATTTTGAAATAATTCGGAAAATCGGGATTTATTCGGGAAATTGTCGTATAAATATTCCAATGTACCCAAGGAAATGTAAACCTTATAACAACTCATGTTGTAATACTTGCAAAGGTTACAGAAGAGAATTTTTTTCCAGATAAAAACAGAAAAAGGACACATCAAGATGCTAATCGACAGCGAAGACAAAACCTTCAAATACTGTTCAACAATACGACAGTAATACCTTTTAAAGGAAGAGGCAGTTTTAAATGTTTCTATTGTAGTAAAACAATAGTTGAATATCAGGAATTTAGGCAACATACGAAAACGCATAATCCTTGTTCGATAAGCGATCGTGCGATTAAATTGGTAAAAACAGATGACGCAGAAGTGAGAGTTGATGTTTCTATTACAAGGTGCGAAATATGTAACGAGACTAAAGAAAATTTAGAAGATTTAGTTAGTCATCTTATTGACGTACATAATTTATCTTATAATAAGGACGTGAAGTTAGTAATAATAATGTATAAGTTAGATGGATTCAAATGTGTATTGTGCAGTCAGAACTGTAGCAATCTGATAGGGCTCTTGACCCACGTGAGTCAAGATCATGAAAGAAACAAATCGTTTTCTTGTACGGAATGCCGACAGAAGTTTAGTAAAAAGTGGGAGCTAGATGCACATACGAGAGCCTATCACAAGAAAGAATATAACTGCTCGATATGTTTCTTAGCTTTTCCAACATACATTGCCCTTCAAAACCACAAAAATTACTCTCATGTAGCAACGTGCAATATTTGTTATAAACCTTTTGCTACAGCGAAAAAACGACTTGAGCATTTGAAATTGGAACACGGAGATGACTGTTTACGGTGTGGTTTCTGCGATAAGGTGATCAGTACGAAGATTGGTTTTCTGAGGCACGCTTCTAAATGCACCGAGAAGGAATCAAAGCATTCGCAGGAAGAATTACAAGATTTAATTGGTGAAGTTAATGTTGTCAAGAAGGACAGCGTGAAAACTATTCGAAATAACATAGCGTGCCTTCTGAATAATTCTACGGCGGTTCCATTTAAATTCTTTATGAACAGGTTCAGATGTTTCTACTGTCCGATGAATTTCAATGAATGTGATGATCTTAAGGAACACACCAAGATAGAACATCCGCTTTGCGATACTAAGTTTAAATGTATGAGTATGCGAAATAGACAGGATTCGAAAATTAAAATTGATATATCTTCGCTATTTTGTAAGCTGTGTTTCGAAGCTATGAAAGATTTAGAGACTCTAATTGACCATCTTATAGATGAACACAAGTCACGTTTTGATAAAAGTGTAGATAGTAACATTCAGACGTTTTCACTGGTCAAAGATCGTTTCCTTTGTCCATTTTGTGATGAAGTATTTAGATATTTTAGTAATGTACTGAAACATATAGGCCGAGCACATTCAAATAACAATACGGTTTGTATGCACTGCGGAGCTACATTTCGAAATGCACCAAATTTAAGAGCTCACATATGTGATATTGTATATACAAGCACCACAAAGCCTCCAAGTACAAATGCTTGAAGTGTAAACTTGAATTTAGTAGTAAAAAATATTATCAAACACATTTAGGTAGAGTTCACGGAAATAAGATGATCGAATGCGTCACGTGTCACGAGAAATTCTCGTCCGTTTATGAGAAACAACGACATATGATAATTGTGCATCAATCGGGGCATAAATGTTCGTATTGTGGAAAATTATTTATAAGAAATTCGATTATGGTAGATCACGTTAGGCGCACACATTTGAAAGAGAAAAATGTTCAGTGTGAAATTTGCTGCGACCTGTTCTTCGATGTGCATTTGTTAAGAATGCATATGATTAAGCATTACGGAGAACGTAACTTTCATTGCGATGTTTGCGGCAAAAAGTTTCTCTGGAAGAAAAATCTCAGAGGACATATGGCGTCTCATTTTAAAACTATTAACTGAAAAGACTGAGGTTTTATAACATTGAATCAACGTACTGTAACAATATTTAAATTTATCGGTCGCAGCTAGCCTTATCTCGTGCTTTCTTTTCTGCCAATTTGCATTCAAACTGTCCTCAAAAGACATTTAGAATAATGGAAATCTTCAAGCGTATCTGATAAAGAAAAGGAAATTTATTTTCAGATGTAAACGGACCTGCACACACGCAAAGTTCTAATAGGCGAAGAAACCTCCAGATTTTATTCAACAATACGTCATTATGCCCTTTTAAATGGCGCGGTAAATATTTGTGCTTTTACTGCGGGGAGGATTTACCAGATTACGAGGAATTAAAGAAACATACTAAATCACATGGCGCTTGTTCTGACAAAGACAGGGCCATACGACTAGTAAAAGCTGCCGATGCTGAAGTGAAAATTGACGTATCGGACGTCACTTGTGAGATTTGTAATGAATCCTTTAAGAATTTTGACGAGATAGTCGATCACTTGATACATAAACACGACTTACCATACGATACGAATGTCAAGCTTTCTTTAGCCGTATATCGACTTGTGGATTTACGATGTTTATATTGTGAGGAAAAATTCGATTATTTTAACAAGCTAATCAAGCATGTTAATAATAGGCACCCAAGTGAAAGTTATGAATGCGCTGAATGTCTTCAGTTGTTTAATAAAAAGAGAGACTTAGATGCACACTTGCGGATGCATCACAAAAAGGATCACAGATGCCTTAAATGTTCTCTGACTTTTGCTTCATATGCTGCTTTTAAGAAACACAATTCAAACTCACACGTATCCACTTGTAATATTTGTTTTAAAAGTTTCTCGTCTCTGAAGAAGCGATTAAAGCATATGAAGTTGGAACATGCAGACGAAATGCTTAAATGCGGTTTTTGCCTAAAAATAATGAGTACCAAACAAAGTTTTTTACGCCACGCGACCAAATGTAATGTGAAAATGAAAAATCCTGATAGCGAAGTTGCCATCGACGACTGCGAAAGAAAGCCATCCGTTCTTCAAATAAGGAATAACGTTGCTTGCATTTTAAACATGTCCAGTGCCATTCCTTTCAAATACTTTATGAGTAGGTTTAGGTGTTTTTATTGCCCTAAAGACTTTCACGAATGCGCTGATTTAAGGCTACATACGGTTACGGAACACCCACATTGTGATATTAAACTGAAAAGCATGAAATTACGTAATAGACACGACGGATGCATTAAAATAGATATTGCTTCTTTGTCTTGCAAGTTGTGCTTAACGCCAATGCAGAATTTGGATTCGTTAATCGACCATCTTGTTAATAATCATAAAGCGCATTACGATAAGTCCATTGATTGCAACATGCAACCTTACAAGCTTATAAAAGATAATTTTGCTTGTCCCTTATGTGGAGAAGTATACAGATATTTTAGCTCCTTGTTAAGACACGTCGGTCAATTTCATACAGATAACAAATTCATTTGCGTGTATTGCGGAAAACCGTTCAGGAATGTCTCGAATTTGCGCGCTCATATATCCAGTAAGCATAACACCTCAGTTCACAAATGTAGTATATGCGACTTGGATTTTTCTTCGAACAGTCATTTGCAAACGCATTTGGGAAGCGCGCACGGTACAAAAGTTATCCAGTGCACGGAGTGTCAAGAAAAGTTCATATCCAACTACAGAATGCAGAGGCATATGGTGAACGTCCACAGCTCTGGTCACAAGTGCTCGTACTGTGGTAAGCTGTTTACGAGAAACTCGCTTATGGTAAACCATGTGAGACGAACGCATTTGAAGGAAAAGAACGTTGAATGTTCGGTGTGTTTCGAGAGATTCTTCGATGGACAACGTCTCAAGTTGCACATGGTTAAACATTATGGGGAAAGAAATTTCCATTGCGACGTCTGCGGCGAGAAGTTTCTTTGGAAAAAGAATTTAAGGGGACACATGTCCTCACATATTAAGAATTCCAACGCATTGACAAGTTAACATCTACTTGTTATTTGGTTAAACTTGTTACACCGGCCGGTTATACCGGCCGGTTCCGTGGCTTGAACAACACGAGACGTTCTTCTATTGAATAAATTTAAAATTATCCTTTTTAAAATTGAATCTGTGCAGTGGCTAAAGAAGAAGAGCATTTTCGATAATATTTTGAGTAAATATATTTAATCTGTTAATCGAAATGTACCAAATTAAGTTCTATCAGAGATGCCAAAAATTGCTATATCTCGACACCGACATCGATTTTCGTCACAGGAATAAAACAATAATGGGTGCATTCACATCAAGAAACATTTCTTTCCAGATGAAGTCGCGCATAACAAGTACGAGCACTTCACCTCTGAGAGAAGGAGGGAAAATTTGAAAATCCTCTTCAACAATACATCAATTATACCATTTAAATGGCGTGGCAAGTACCTGTGCTTTTACTGCGGCAAGATATACGACGATTACCCTGAATTCAGAAAACACACCAAATCACACGGTGAATGCACTACTAAGGATCATGCCCTTAAAATTATCAAAAGAACCAACGATGAAATAAAAATAGATATTTCTGAAATGAATTGTGAAATATGTAATGAGCCGTTTACGTCTGTAGATGAAATAATTAACCATCTAATAGGCAAACATCAACTGGAATATGACAAAACGGTAAACGTTCCCTTTCAAGAATATATGCTTATGGAGTTGCGGTGTCAGTTTTGTGGAGAACAGTTCACGTATTTCGGTTATCTTATTATTCACATTAACAATGTTCACCCGAAGAATTGTTTCATTTGCGATGACTGTGGTTTACTGTTTAATAAAAAGAGAGATTTGCGTTCTCACATTAGGCACAATCACCGACGAGGTGGATATCCTTGTGACGAGTGCACTGATGTGTTTCAATCCCAAGGGCTGTTAAACAAACATAAAAATAACTTTCACTTTAGGAAATGCAAAACTTGCCAATTGAGCGTTGCTTCATATAGTCTCCTCAAGAAACATATACAACTCGAACATACAGATAACAAATGTCCGCATTGTGAGAAGGAATTCCAATCACGGCAGGGGGTAACTATGCATTTACGGGCTTGTGAAGTTAAAGCAATAAGGACAACAACAGATAAACTGTTAACACTAGATCCCCAAGAAAACATATTGGTACCTAGGGTGGCGAAGAATCTTACTCAAAAACGTCAGAATATAGTTTGTGTGTTAAATATGTCCACGGCAACACCCTTTAAGTTTTTTGCAAAATTTTCTTGTTTTCACTGTCCAAAAAAGTTTACGGAATTCGATGAATTGAAAGAGCATACTGTTTTGGAGCATCCCGTTTGTGATTTAAAATCGAAATGCATAACTAGTTGTAAAGGTCAACGTGCCGTTGTGCGAATCGACGTTTCGTCTTTAGCTTGTAAATTGTGTTGTCAGGCAGTGGAAGACTTAGATGCTTTAACTGAGCATTTGATCAGCAAACACAATGCCAACTACGATAAATCCGTGTCGGGATGTTTCGAGCCGTTCAAGCTTACAAAAGACAAAATACCATGCCCGCATTGTTCGAAAATTTTCCGATATTTTGCTACGCTCGTAAGGCATATCAACGCAGTGCATAGCAACGACAAATGGATATGCGATTTTTGCGGTCGTACTTTTAGAAATGCTGCCAATTTGGGCGTTCACGTCAGCTATTCCCACACCGGTTCCTGTGAATGCGACGTGTGTGGTCTGAACTTCAAGAATCAACTGTGCTTGGGTCGGCATAAGGCGAAAATGCACGACGTGAAGGATTACAAGTGTCCCAAATGTCCGGAGCAGTTCCAATCTCAGTATCAAAAGCAAAAACATATGATCAAAGTGCACGACATCGGTCACAAGTGTAGCTACTGTGGACGCATGTTCACGAGGAACTCTTTCATGAAGGACCACATCAGGCGAGTCCACTTGAAGGAAAAGGACGTCTCTTGTTCCGTTTGCAACGAGAAATTTTTCGACAATCACTTGTTGAAATTGCACATGGTCAAGCATAACGGTGACAGAAAGTTTACGTGTCACGTTTGTGGGAAGTCTTTTTTGAGAAGGAGCAACCTGAGTTACCACATAGATATGCACAAGAAATATGGACACGTTGAAGCTTGAGCCCCCATGATTTAGGAAGTTTCTAGAACTTTCTTGCATCTAGGAAATATTTTGTTTATACCTATATTATCTATGTGCACACAGACCACAGTTGTCTTCGGCCCACATATTTTTTATATGACACACTTAAATCAAATATCTTTTTTATATTAGATTTTCATGATTTTGATGTATTTTCTTCTGCTATTACGGTTACGAGCTCGCTAGAGTGTGGATGACATAAAGGATGATTGTGATTAAAAATTTAAATTTAATTTATCCAGGAGATAAACTTTGTTAGAAGTCTACTTTGAAAAGTAAAAAAATCTCTTAAAAACATGATATTATAATATTAAGTTTACTAAAAATGATTTTTTTTATTATTTTATATATTCTTTATATCATATGTCACATGTATGTTTAAGAATATAACGTAACAATATACTGCGTAATTAGTTTTAAGTTTTTATACAAAAGACGTTAAATCTATGCAATATTGTATATCATATAATAACTCTTTATTTGTTCAAGGGCAAATAGGTTTTGAGATTGCTCACTTACCCGAGATTTTGAGGTGTAATAATTTACGTAACACCTCTTCTTTCCTATTGGAACAATTTTTAGTTATAGTACTTAAATATTCTTTCCAAATATTATGTGTTATGTCACCATTGTCAAAAACGAACGATGTATTTAGAATCGACTAAAGGTAATTTGAATTTGTAACAATATACAGTTTTATTACATGACTTACGTTAAAATTAAACAAAATCATACTTTTTATTACCACGGAATATGAGATTAAGTTCGTTATTTGCTAATATTTTGACCGTCTATGCTTCGAAATAACGTACCCAACATTTTTACGTATTTTTATAAATTTTGTTGTTTTTATCATGATTCATGTAGTAACTGGTTTTTATTATATGTGTGATATACAAATTTTGACAGACTTGAGATGGGTGTATCGGTGTAAATAAAAAAGGAGTTTAAATCAATTACAACAATGTCACAATTACTTATAAGTATTGTAATAAAGATTATAATTTGTATCGAATATATACAGTCGTTTCTTTCCATTCATTCCCAATGGTTTCTACCTATTTACTAATTCGAATTAACTGCCAATAATCTATATCAATTCTGATTATTTTAGGCATAATTAGTATCTAATATTTTAAAAATAATATTTTATTTTGATTGTGAAAAGCCTTGAAGAAACCTGGAGATCCTTTTTCTCTATACGACTTTTAATGAAGCAATGATGAGAAGATGAAATTCATACAGCTTGTGTACTGAACACTATACTTGGGCACAAAAGCTTGATATAAAAGATCCTAATTTCTTTGCAGGTGCCAAATACAGATCAATGGAGGACAAATATAAGAAACTGGAGATGTCACGTAAGATTTTGTTGAAACGACGCAATGTCGAATATGTTTTGCAGTACGGGAACGTGACGCCCTTTATGTGGGACAAGGGGAGATACAGATGCTTCTACTGTGCGGAGCCTATGAAGGATCCGGTACTGTTGCGAGAACATACGGCCAAAGTACACCAATTTGCGAACGTTGAGCTGGTCGTATACGATAGAACGAAGAACAATAGGAATAGAGACGCAGCAGTCAAAATAGATGTTACCGATATATCCTGCAAGCTGTGTCCACAGGCGGTCAACAGTATCGAGCAATTGATACATCATCTGATAATAGCGCACGACGCGGAATACGACGTGAGCGTGCCAAATTGCGTTCTCCCTTTCAAATTAGATAAAGACCATCCGTCATGTCCAATTTGCAACTTGCAGTTCGTCTTTTTTGAATACCTTCTCCGTCACGCTAATAAACACCATTTGTCACACGACTACATATGCGACGTTTGTGGAGCTAGCTTTCAAGGCGAGAATCATCTTAAAATGCACACCAGATACTATCACAGGGAAGGCGGATACACGTGCGAACACTGCGGAATTAGTCTGGCCACGTTGTCCAAAAAGACGCTCCATGAAAAGAATGTTCACATGATAAACCTCTCGACGTGTCCCCACTGCCCAGAGACCTTCAAAAGTCCGTATTTCAAGAAGCTGCATCTAGCAAACGTCCATGGAGTCGAGGAGTTGAAGATCAAATGTCCGTATTGTCCCAAGGTGTATCCACAGGAAAGCATTATGTCTCGGCACATGCGAAGGGTCCACTTGCGAGAGAAGAACGTTGAATGCGAGGTCTGCGGAGATAAATTCTTTGGGCCTTACGATTTGAAGTTGCATATGTTAAAACACAATGGCGATAAGAAGTTTATTTGCACGGTGTGCGGGAAGAAGTTCTCGAAGAAAAGCAACTTAAATTCTCATTTTGTGATCCACACGGGCAAGAAGAAGTATTCCTGCAAGATTTGCAATAAGGATTTCGCACACCGTCCGAATCTAAGAATGCATTTCAGGACCCGACATCCACAGTACGAACAGCGGTATATGGTAGAAGAGAATACTGTTATTGTCGATGAAATGGATGGGTCAGAAATAGTTCAGATGGAATTTGTTAGGGATGAAATTGAGGGTGCGGAGTTGACTGGACAATATATAGATTAACACGAGATGAGGACGCGACTGATAAATATAGTTGTCCTACATGATCTTAAAGAAAATTAATGTAATCTTAGTACATACTTAAATAAAGACATTTGAATTTATATATATTTTATGGTGATCGTTGTAAATATTTGTATATCTTGTGTATATGTATGTAGCTTTTGTATTATAGTATTATTAAATAAAGTCTAGTTACATAACGCCTACTTAATTTTCGTCTTTTACTCGAAATCCTATAGAGATAAAAATATAATAAAGTTTTCCATTTTATTTTCCTGCAATCCATTAAGGTAATAAAAAAATGTTTAGCACACTTATTCTTTATGGGTGAGACTTAGAATACCAACTATTACACACATCTTATTCTTTCAATAGTTAGGTACGTTTGTTTTTAAATTTGAGATGAGATCTAACATATGTGAATAGAATTAATATAAACTTCTGTAATGATTGCATGACCTACCCTGGCTACCTCTAGGATTTTCGCTTGTTCTGTAAAGAAACACTGCAATAAAGTAAAAACACCTGTGTTTTCCTTACAGGAGAACCTAGAGGTGGCCAGGAGAAATCAAACCTGACAATCCATACGAACGTGCAACCCTTCGAAGAAGACGAGATCAATATAGAGATCGAGCCGGTGCGCGCTAAAAAGACACTTTCTGCGCGAGAAAAACGCAAGATATTTAGGAACAATGTCGTGCAAGTTCTCACAAAGTCCACTGTGATGCCGTTTCGCTGGCTAAAGAGCTCGTATCGTTGTTTTTACTGCTACGATATATTCCAAGAGTCCTCCGATCTAAAGAACCATCAGAACATCCACGTGGGCGATCATATAAAGGAACAAGCGATGAGTAATTATTGGGAGCCGGTAGTGTACGTCGACATTTCCAACTTATCGTGCAAGCTTTGTCCGGAACCGGTCGCGGACTTGTACGATCTGATTGATCACTTGATCGCGAAACATGACGTTGTTTACAACAAGGACGTCGGTATATGCATGGTTGCTTTCAAGCTGGATAACTTCAACGTGAATTGCTTAGCGTGCGGCGCCAGCTTTTACACCTTTGGACCGCTTCTGCATCACACAAACAAAGACCACAAAGGCACATCGGCGATTCTCTGCGATGTGTGCGGACAACACTTCAAAGATGCCAATTTGTTGCGGTTGCACGTTAAAACTGTGCACGAAAATACTGGGCTGCTTTGTCCGGAGTGCGGCGAGAAGTTTGAAACGCGAGCGAAATTGAAGACCCATCAGAAGAACCAACACAATATGGATAGAAAGTACAAATGCTTGATTTGCGCGCAAATGTTCCAGAGTCACTACAAACGGTCGAGGCACATGGCTTCCGAGCACAAAAACAGGCAAGAAGTGAAGTGTTTGCACTGTCCGAAGACCTTCGTGTTCCGCAGTATGATGATGACGCATTTAAGGGACACGCATTTGAAGGTCCGGAACCATATATGCGGGATTTGTGGATGGAAGGCGTTCAACAGTAACCGATTGAAGAATCACATGTACAAACACAGTGGGGAAAAGAATTTCAAATGTGAAGCTTGTGACAAAGCGTTTACAACGAAGAAGATTATGAAGGCGCATTTCGCGAGAATGCATAAAACAGTGCAGCAGCCAATGATGGCTTTTGAAAATCCATACGTTGGTACTTTAGGATCTTAGGTAATAGGCGCGCGGTTAGGTTGTCGGCCTTAGCGTTCTTTTAGAAATTCCAAAGCCGCGCAAAATATTTTCCACTACATATACGTATATAGGTTTAAGTTTACTGAATTGAGAGTAGTAATTTTATTTATGCTTGGAGTATCAGTCTCAAAAATATTACAGAGAAAGTGGAAAAAAGTGTTGCTACAAAAATGTATGCTATATTTATTTGAAAGTGAACTTTTGCAACATTTTCTATAGGTTATTTATCTAACAGATAAGTAGGTATACAGAATAGTTTTGTTGTGAAGAGATTGCTATAAATTAAATGTAATTTTCCTAAACTTTTGTAATTATTAAAAAGACATCGTATTTTATATGTGTAGGTACTATATAAGTATGTATAAGGAAATTGGGATGGAAAAAGTTTTCAAATTTGTTGTCAATAAACGAATAGATTAATTTTTGTTATGCCAGTGGTAGTTAAAATATACCTAATATATTTATATACCTTTCATTGATTTCAACATACTTTGCAAAGCCGATAATGTACTTTTCATTATTAAAATACTATTTGAAATAATTTATGATCACTTCCTCATTCATGGTATTGCAATACAATATATAAATTATTTTTAATGTTTAGGTATTACGAGAAAATATTGAATGGAAATTAAAAATAAAATATTTTTATTTGTTTTTTATTGTTTTAATTATTCTATTCTGGTGATTTACATTTTTGAAGGGTTGCTCATTAATACGTAGGAATGCGGTACTGTATGAACTGTACAAGTTTGGTAAGATAACACAATATAATTAAACTTTATATTAAAACTGTTTAAAAAACTCTTATTGTACATTTAAGTTGTAGTAGCCAGGAAATAAACAATTAAAAAATTCTAATGTATAAGGTGAACAAGGGCTATATAAGAAGATCGTCATTCATGTAAATTGTATGACTTAATTTATGGTTATCTTAAGATTATATACATTTTTAGTATAACATTTTTAGTATAACTTGGAGGAGCTCAGATCGAAACACTTAAGATACAAGATTCTAAAGTTATGCCTTGTGAACATTTTATAATAACCATTAAGTACTAAGAAGAGATTTTACTTTCAGGGGACGGATCTTCGGATGGGGAGTCAACAGATGAGAATTTAAAACTAAAACAAGACTCGTCCGGGAACGAACAGCGTCTTTCGAGCTTGTCAATGAACAGTACTAAAACAAAAAAAGAACCAGAAATGTCGAAGCAGGAAAAACTGGAGGTGACGAGGCAGAATATAACTCAAGTGCTGATCAATTCGACTGTCCATCCGTTCAAATGGCTCCGAAGCATCTACAGATGTTTTTATTGCTATGAGGAGTTCAAGGAACCGAAGCAGTTATTACCGCATTTTGGTAGCCATTGCAAATCTGAGGAAATTTACATAGCCATGAACAATTATTGGGAAACGGTAGTATACGTTGACGTATCGACAATATCTTGCAAGCTGTGCCCGGCGAAGATAGAGAATTTAAAGGAATTAGTTGATCACTTGATTGACAAGCATCAGGTGCAATTCAATAGGAATGTTGCAATTGGCATGGTTCCGTTCAAATTGGACGAAACCGCAGCGAAGTGCCTCGAATGTGGATACGTCTTTAGAAGCTACGCCCATTTATTCGTTCACACTGTCAGAACACACAAGGAATATTCTGCGGTACATTGCAACATATGCGGACAACACTTTAAAACGTCCAAGGACATGCATCATCACAAGAACACGACGCATTCGAAGAAAGAGGTGAAATGCACGGTTTGCGGACTCGTAATGGCTGTTACGAAAATGAAAGCCCATTTGCAAAACTTTCACGGAAAAAAGTATGACTGCTTCTACTGTTCAGAGAAATTTGTCACGCACTATCAACGGGCGAGGCATTTTATCGAAGTGCATAAGAGCAGAGAGAATTTGAACTGCACTTACTGTCCACGAACGTTCGTTTTTGAGAGTTCCCTGAAAAGGCACGTCCGCGAGATTCATCTAAAAGAGAAAGATTCTGTGTGCGATATTTGTGGCTGGGAAGGCTTCGGTAGAGCTCGAATGCAGAGACACATGATGAAACACAGCGATGAAAGGAACATCAAGTGTCCAGATTGTGACAAGTCGTATAAAACAAAGAAAACAATGAGACAGCATTACAGAAATATGCACCAGAAATCCGAGAAAATGAAGGACGAAGTACTGAAAACCTTTATCGATCTATAAACAAAATCTCTTCGAAACGGAGCGATAAATATTTCCTAACAAGATAATAGGCTTGTATATTGTGTTAAGACTGAGTTTCCGTGAAGGTGAAAGAAAAAATGTAGTTTTCGAGATATCTCACCTCTCTTGTACAATAAGTTGCCTCTCGATATATGATTTTCAAGCGAGGCTTGATGGCCATACATGTAATGTAGTATATTTATGAAAGTCCTTTTTGTATACTTCATATTTATGT
>DWJH01000001.1:0-40569 GCA_018248735.1 Tagiades litigiosa | reverse complement strand
ATGGAATTTTTACAAAAATTTTTTGTTAATTTTTTAAGAATTTGACGTTGTTTCATATCTTTAATTAAATCTTTAAAATTTTAATTTATCGTTGAGATAAGATTAGAAGTTTTTTTGATGAACAAAAATGCTAAAATTTCAACAAATCATCGCTAAAGCAGTTTTTATTCGGTAATGTCAAGTTTTTATTTTTTTTGATCTATTTTTTATTAATCTATTTTTACAAAATGATCTTGAATTTATTTAAAAATTTTATTTTATAAGGGTAATAAAAATAATATGAGAATTAAAAAATCAACAAAAGTTAGAGATACAGATTGTTTGAAAGAAATAAAATATGCTGAATTTGAAAATAATTTGGATTACTCAACTATAGAAAAAATGAGCCCGGTATCAAAAGAACTTATCTATTTTAATATGCATATCTTCAGTATATCCAAAACATTTATAGAAAATGTAATTGCTTTAATTATAGACCTACACAGCAAACATAAGTTTCAAAGTCCACTTTTTAAAGATGAAGAATGTGCTGCTTTAAAAAAATTTTTCCTTATGTTTTTAAAAAAATTTCGTCTTTTTCAAAGAACATATGCTACTAACAATAAAGATGATTCATTGCAAATTTTGGCAAGTGATACATTTAAGACATTTTTAGATTTTTTAAAGCAGATTTCGCCAATAATCGAGGAAATTATCAGAAAATGTATTTCTTTAAAAGAAGAAGATTTAGCTGGACTACAACAGGAAAAAATTTATCAAAATGAAATGATTTGCGCAGAAATAAAAAAATATGCCAACGTGTTACAATATCAATTTGCTAATCTTAATGGTTTTGATAGCGTAAATGAGCTAAAGATTTGTAACTTAGAAGTTGATAGGTTTATTAATATAGTTAATGGCAAATTTTTAGCTTCAAGCACTATTTCTAATGACTTAAGTACTACTGAATCTACCACAAAAATTGAAGAAAGTAGCATTGGAGAAAATCTAAACGAAAAAATTAATGAAGAAGATAGTGGTAAATATTATGCAAAAAATAGTTACAATGATTTTAACATCACCGAACTTCAACGGAATTTTAGTGTCACAACACCTAGTCAGGAAATTGATTTTACAAGCAAGGATATTATTTCAGCAGATTCAGTTAAATCTCAAAAAGATGCTACTGAGTCTTCAGAAAGTACAGCTCATATTGCATTTATTATTGTTCCACCACTTATAATTGTAATACTTATATTATTCTTCTTTTTAGGCATCTATAAGTATGTTATACATAGTAAGAAAAAGAAAAAAAATAAAAAACTACAACATATATATTTACCAGATAAATCAGTATTTCTATTGCCTGAACAAAAATAAATAAATAATTAATTTTTTTAACTCGTAATATAACAAAATGAACTGTCAAAATATTACTTGATTTTTGAAATAAAAAATGTTATTTAGATATTAAGGTGTTTTGTACAACGAATGACTAAGTTGTTTTATGATATTGTTATCGTTTTTGTGCTATATATAAGTTAAATGGCGAAAAGCAAAGTAATTGAAAATTTAGCAATTATAAACATATGATTGTGTAAATTTGGTAAAAAAAATTTACAATAAAAAATAAAAATACATTAAAACATTAAAATATTAGAAAATTTATAATCAATTCTTGAAAACTGATGATATGAATATATCAAAAAACTAATTGCGTAAAATGTACAAATCAGGTTAAGCAGATCAATTTCATATCTAAATTACAAATAAGGAGGACTTGCTCTTTTCACACTCATACATACTAAAAATAAGTGAAATCCAATAAACACGTTTATAAAATTGTTTGTTTTTATTTTATTTATACGAAAAAAAAACATTTAGGAACATTTACAAACTAAATAAAAAATATATTGTAAAATGTATAAGGCTATGCTACAATCGGTTTTTTTTTGGTTATAGGCATTCATGTACAAAAATTATGTTGCTTGAGGCTTAATGCGCTTTTAATTTCGGTTGGATAATTTACTTTGATAATATTACATAAATAATAATGACATATGACAAATTAAAACAAAATTAAAATTGTCAAAAAGACATTTTGATTTATTTTCTATGTTAAAACACCTTAATTTATAAAATACAATAGTCTCACACTTAATGACTTTTATGTCGACATAAATATGCAGATAATATGACAGCAAAAAAATATTATCATGTATTAACAATACACGTTATTAAGTCATAAGATTATGTAAATTTGTCCCTTATAATTTGAATAAACAAAAAAAAGCAAATAGATTTGTTTTAATCGGCGTTTTGTAAGGATTATTTAAGCAGCAAAATTATCATGTTTTATCACCAAAATAGCTAATCTAGGCATTAATTTGTTTAGTCTAAGCCTTTTTTGTTATAAATACGAAAACCTATATTAAAAAACCAACACCAAATTCTTCGAAAAAACGGTTAGTATTTGCTTTTCTTGTTTTCCAAAGATTTTTTAAATCAATAATATTTCATTTATGACATAATTTACAACAAAAAAAAACAATTAATCAAATTAAAAAGATATTTTTGCACACATACTTTATCTAAGAGCAAAAATTTATTCACTCACTACATTTTTTTTCGATGTGATTTCCCTACAAAAATCAAATAATGATTCAAAAAATTAATTTTTGATTAGGGTTAAAAAATGACACGTCATACATATTTTGAAAGAAATAGAAATCAATGTCTACAACTGCCAGATCTTGATCAGTTAGAAAGAAGACCTGTTGTAGGTAAAATAAAGATGGAATTTAAATATCTTCTATCTTTCAATGAACATATTTTTAGCGCATCTGAAAAATTCATAATAAATTTAATTAAATTGAATATTGCACATTATAATAAACATAAAGATCAAAGCAAATTAATAACAAGTTTAGAATGCCAATCTTTTAAAAAAGAATTTATGTTGGTTTTACAGAAATTTCGAATTGATCAGATAACATACACAAAGCTACAAAAACCGGACTCATTTAAACTTATGGCCATTCAATCTCTAAAAACTTTCGATGAATTCTTACAACGAATTTTTTTAAAGCTTAATAGAATTTTAAATAAGTGTAATAATACTGGATATGAATTGCATGATCTGTCCAAAACGAAAACTCCAACCTTTTTATACAATGAATAAATTTGTTTAGAAATAAGAAAATATGCAATTACTTTGCAATATCTTTTCACTAATATTGATTTCGAGATAAAACAAGACAAGTTCTTTGTTGAAAAGTTAAACAATATAAAATTTGTTATCCAGTCACTCCATGACAAAGCAATGTCACAATTTGTGTACCCAAACGTTGCTTTGGATGATAAATTGAAATCAGAATCTCTTACTTTGTATGATAAAAATGTAATGAAAAATGACATTTCTGTTCAGGATGAAGATCAAAACGCTAAAACGATCTTAAAACACCAACAAAATGAACTTATTGATTGTATGGGTAAAGATAAAAACCCTACTGAAAAACTAAATGATACGAGTTATGTTTGCAAGAAATGTCGTGATGATGACATTGAATCGTTAAATAATACTTTTTTGTTACTATTTTTAACGTTGTTTTTTATGATTGTAGCATGTTTATGTAGCTTTTACTATGTTTACAATCGCTTTTTTAAAAAAAAATCATTGCATTCTTCGATTGAACATGTTACAAAAAACCAAGACGACTTTATATATTAATAAAATCTTTAATTCTTGCACTTTTGGATTGTTGTGTAAATAGGTATTTAAGATATTGCTTAAAAAAATTCAAAAATTTTGTTTTTTAATGACAAATGATACACACCGCATTAACAATTTTAAAAGCATTTAAGATCATCAAAAAAAACATTTTTGTTGACTGTCACAGGGTATTCATTACAACGTTTGACTTTTAAGTTGGCTACTATTTTCAGCTTAGTCATACGCAAACGATGGAAAAAATTTAAGTAAATTTTAATTTAAGTGTCGATTTTTTTGTAAATAATGCTGTCGAAACTGCCTAAGATTTTGACTGGTATTCTGCAAAGATGACATTCCAAATCTTTATCAGTATTTTTGTAGCAATACTCGAAAAAATCATCTATAAGAGAAAGTCCCAATAGATGTCCACAACTTAAAACCATCAAACGGTCTTCTATTGGTACGTTTTCTGTTTCATCGTCATTAATTAAAGAATTAGATTCAGTAGAGCCATCTAATAACGTAAAAGTGCTGTATAATGTTACTTTACCTAAATCTTTCATATCTTTTTTTATGTAATGCTCTTTAATTTCTTTAAAAGTAGGAATTATAGGAGTTGAGCATTCTACTTCGTAAAAATCATTATTTAACTTTTCGATTCTATAAATTATTTCTTCAGAATTGAGAATACTATTGATATGAATTAACAACAACAAAAGTTTTGCAAAAGCTTTTTTATGTTTAAATTTAAGACTCGAATTTTTTTGTTTTTCATTTTTATCTGTTTCAATTTTTGGTAACTCATACTTATGATGAACACTTAATCTAAAAAAAGTGTATTCATTTCTCATATAAAGATTCATTACATCATGTAGCGATTTTCTGCTTAAAGATATTTTTTTTGATGATGTAAGTACATAAACAAACTCATTTTCATTTTTAGGAAAAACTTCGTCAATCCAATTTTGTGGTATTAAGTCATTTTCACTATTGATATTTTCTGACTCATTCGTTTTTGAATTTTCTAAAAGTTGTAAGCATGCTTTGCAAAAATCTAAATATAATAAATTGAACTCTTCAAAGACAATTTCGTTTTCGAAAGTATATTTTTCATAGCTTGATGATTTGTAAAATTTTCTATTTTTTTTCTGTTTATCGACACCATTTTTTGTTAAAATTCGTACTATTGATCTAATCATGACGAAATAGTCAACACCAACCGAATCAACGTCAAAAAGCGAGGCTTGAGCGAAATTTGCAATAATTCTACCATTACAAATAAAATCCATCAATGTTTTTATATTATCAGCGTTCAATTCTAAAATAATATTTCTAATGTCTTTTATCATTTTTCTAAAAAAATTTTTTATCGTTTCATCTTGTAAATTTTGAATTTTAAGCCAGCTATCAAGTGTTTTAAAGTCATAAAATGCAACAACAAAGTTATCAATATACTTTTCTTCCTTACTAAGATCATCAAAGGGACGAGATTCTAAAGTAAACAAATACAATAATTCTAAAATTCCAAATTTCATTTATGGACAAAAATCAATTTTTTTTTAAATTAATTCCAAGCAAAAAAAATTTTGTAAAATGTAGCAAAAAACAAAAGACATAGAATGTTGCATATTTGTATAATGTAAAAAGGTTTTTATTTTAGCTGTATTCGTAAGTCAAGTGATAACCAAAAGCAGACAACATGTAAAGTTTTTGATAATTTTAGTTTGTTTTTGTTATTGAGCCTTTAATTTATATTTCTATAATATAAAAAAATTTTAACGTTCAAAAAAATATATTTTGCGATAAAGTTTATAGTTTTATTGTCAAGGCTTAAAAAATCTCTTTGCGATGATTTTTTACTGTTGCACAATGGTAATTTTTTTTTGTAACATACATTACATTTTAATACAAAAAAAATAAATTAAAAATCTTAAAAAATTATATTGCCAAATATAAAAATAAAAAAAATCTAAAGATAATTTGTATTCAGAAATTGAAAACGCTTTTAAAAGCAGTTTTTAAGACTTAAACACATGTTATACTCAAACAACAAATATCATTATTACGTTTTTATAAAATCATCTTAAGTTTTTTTTTTTCGTTTTAGAAATGGTTTTATTACCATAAATTGCGCGTTTAATTTTACAACAAGACAACAAAATTTTTAAATTGTTTGGTTTAAATTAAATTGTGGACGTATTCGAAATCTAGTTCTAAGTAAATAGACAAACCGCACGCCACGGGCCACAAATGGTCTTGTTTATGAAATAAATTAGAATGCACGTTTATCTATAACAATATAAAGTAAAGGAACGCCATTAGAAGACATAAATAGTGAACTTTACAAGTAAAGAAAGGAGGAATTGAATAATCTAACTGCGTAAACAAGGACGCTTACACAAAAAAACTTTGTTTAAATTTTTTAAAAATCCTTTGCTGTAAGATAAACTTTTTTATACTTTTGTGTAAAACATAATTTTCTAAAGTGTTTAATTTCAGTAAAAATATGTAAGTCAAAAAAAATAATTTGCTTTTAAGATATTTTAAAGCAGTCTATTTATTTTATTTTATTTGTTGCCATGACCAAATCAGAAATATAAATTAATTTATCATTATCTTAAATGAATATTCTTTTAGTGATCTAAATATTATTAAAAAAATGGTAAATTTACACTAAGTATGTTTACAAAATAAATATACAAATTTTTTCTTTTAAGTTCGTAAGGTTTTGGATAACTGATTTATTAAATCCGTTTAATAAATGATATTAAATTTTTTATTTCTCTAAAATACATGTTCAGCATGTTGCATAATTTTTTGTGTAAATTTTGTAAAATTTTATTCAATAAAAATCAATCAACTTTTAAATTATTTTTTACAAATATAATTGCAAAAAATTATTACAGTTATGGATAAGGTTCAAGTATTATTTTTTATAATATATAATATAGTCATCTGTAGTGAACAAACTTTTAAAAAAACGATTAAAGTATCATGCAAAGAAAATTTTCTACGCGCAAAGGAAGGCATTAAAGATAGTTTAAATAAAACTAAAGAAAAATGTAAGGACACTTATAAAAAGACCAAGCAAAAAATCATGGACAAAAAACAAAAGAAGTTTTTACCACAAGATAATTCAGCAAATAATTTAAAAGAACCAGAACAAATTAACATAAACTTTGATAAAAATTTGGAAAATAAAGACATTTACAACACAGTTTTTAAATGTGAAAATAATACACAAGACGATAAAGGAATTGCGCCAAAAAACTATGTTCAAAGCGTTAACTTTTCATATAATAATAGTGAACATGACAAGCCTTATACAAATGCCAAAAATGTTTCCTTATTGATCGATGAAAACAAACAAGCCATTATCTACACCACTGATCGTGCGACAGATAATCAAATGGGACAGAAAAAAATCGTGGATAAACCTAATGTGGATAAGTCCTTACTGGACATTTATAAAAGAGAATTTCCCAGCTCATACAATTTTTCTGATCCAACTAAATCTTGTACTTTACCCTGTAAAAACAAAAGTGTGGAAAGATTTGATGATAAAAGAACAATAGAAAATAGTTTACGTAATAATTTTTATAATGATAAACATCCAAATTTTAAGAAGCGTGAAGTCAGATTGACTATGAAAGAAATTTCTTCTGCCTCAAAATTAACTTTCGACAAAAGGGCAAGTTTTGCAGCTGACATGGTAATACACAAAGAAATCGAACGTTCAATTAAACCTTCGCTAATTGTGCCAATAACAGATCATAAATTTACAGAAAGCAGCAAACCTTTTCAAAATGAAACTAGTAAATTTAAATTTTCTCTATCAGTCTCGCGATCAATTTATTTCGAAACACATTGTGATTTGACAAAAGAATGTGATAAAAAACGAAATGGTGTTGTCTTTGAAAACTCATCCTTTACAACATCATCTTCCTTTGTACATACAGATGTCTTAACAGATGAAATTACTCACGAGAGTACTGATAAGCCAACTAAAAAAATTTTTTTTGCAGAATTATCAAACACTGATAGAGAATTTGCAGATGTTAAAATAAACCGTGAGAAACATGACAATGACACGTCAACCGCTATATTACCTTCTATGAATATTTTAAGTACAATTAGCGAAGAAAATAATGAAATTAATATGAATTCAGATGACGACAAATCATGCATTCTAGCTTGTTTTGGAAAAAATCACAAAGAAATTTTGAATCAGTATAAAGATACTTTTTCTCAAAATGAATCAATCCTGAACATTCAATATACAAATTTTGTCAGCATTTCTGCAGAAAATAATTTTAACGATATTTCTCCAAAAACAGCTGAAAACTTTTATGCTAAAAAATTTTCAGAAATCATTGATGCAAATACTTTCGATGTAAAGACGTGTGAGGACAATTCTGCTATTACAAATACGCACGCATCTGTTATTAAAATATCTGATTCAAACTTTGACGAGGAGCCAACTTTTTATGATCATAAAAAAAATATATCTCTTGTCAGTAAAGAATTGAGATTATTTTATAGGATTGACCCTAAGATAAGAGAACATATCACTGATAAAAGTTATTTCAGCAAAAAACTAGATACTAAGGATATTGATAATTTGTTAGAAAACAAATCGAAATTAATATTTTTTATCAAAAATGCTCAACACATTTCTAACAGATCAGAAGACTTTCGTTCTATCAAAGAAACAAATAGTGATGATAAAAGTTCTGAAAACAAAACTATGAAAGACGAAAATAAGAAGGGGGGTTGGTACAAACAAGTTTGTTTTTGGGTAATAGTGGGACTTACTGTTTTGTGTTTTTCTTATTCTGTTTTTATTTTTATAAATTATAAATAAAATATGTTTTTAAATTCTAAAAGTTGAGTATATTATAAATTAAGTTCTCATTTGTTTGGTGAAAAGCACCAGTAAATTATAAATTCAATTAGACGGGATAATTTATCACAACACTTTAAAAATAAGTCTATGCTTAATTTTAAAGTAAAAAATATAAATCAAAATTATTTTAACCTTCAAACAACCACATCTTTGCATCTATTTGTTTTAAATATGAACATTTGGTGTAAATTATTTTTTCAGCACACTTACATATTTGCGTTATCTGTACATAAAAATTATTTGTTTTGTTTGGCAAATAAAAATCACTAAATTTTGAAATTAATTAAAAATATTTTATTTCAAAAAATCAAATTGATAAAAAAGTTTTGTTTAAACAATTAAAGTTATTTGTATACATCGATTATTTAATTTTTTAAATTGTTCTTTTACTTACATTATTTAATGATACTAAATATCAAGTAGCAAGAATCTTAAAACATAATTATATAAAGTTTCTATAGTGTTCTTTTAAAAATGTACTATTATGAACTTAACAAAAGCATTGATATTTTAGAGGTAGCTTAATTTTATAACAAAACGTCAGCATTGTAAAAACAAATTATTCCTTTCTTTCAAATTCTATTTTTTCTCAAAATTAAAAATACCTTTTATTCATTTATAGCCTTTATTTTGATCTATTGATCAAATGTGATTGTATTTCTCAAATAGTCTACTAGTAAAGTAAAATAAAATCTTTTGAATAATGATATTAAGGCTAAAAAATAAGCTTTTTAAACTTTTTTCCTTTAAAATTCAGAAAGACAATGTGTGCAATGTAAACAAAGATTGATTAGTTTGACATGTTTGGTTTATTATATAACCAGCTCAAAAATCGATCCCATATGCTTTCGTTTAACATGTTTATTTGTAAGATTTCAGCCCTCTTGTATTAAATTCATCAATCTGAAAGAATTAGTTAATTGTCGACATGCCAATAAAAAAAATATTGAACGAAGATGGTTCAATACTAATAGGAGTACTATTAAAAGAAGATGTTGTAAAAAATGAAAAGTTGAATGAGTATATATGAAACAAAATACTATCCTAAAGCAATTTTATATGTAATTAAATTTCAAAATACTATGAATCTGTTACCCAAGGATAAACTAAAACTAAAATGCTCTTCAAATGGGGAAGAAGAGATTTTCAATTTTAAAATTGATCAAATTTTACCAGCAAAGAGAATGACAAACTTAATGTCAGAAAACGAAACAAAGCTTTTCATGAATATATTATAGGAAGGCAAGAAGGATATTATGAGTCTGTCATGAATATCTTTGAATATATTAATGTTATAAATACATCCCACTTTAGTATTCTAATCTTATATGGACGTTTAATATCCTTAATAAAATTAACGAATTCACTTTAAGAAAGCAAAGCAGCTGTTTAAAAATGATAAATCGATTTGCCATTAAATTTGGGAAGTAAACATGTTTGAAATCGAAATTTATATTGCATTTATGAAAAGTTTTTGTATTTTAAAAGCTCCAAATGGAAACAAGTTAGAATACTTTGAATCATTTGAAGAATTCAAAGCAAAAACTGATGTGCTTACTGTGTTGATGTATTATTTAAAGCAAGTTATATACAGGCAACTTGCGAATTTAAATCAAAATAACAACAAAAAAGAAGATTCTGGCATTCAAAACTTTTGCAATAATTTAATTCTTATTATTGATGAATTTAAAGTTAATGAGAAAAGAACAATCAAAGAGAGATACAAAGACTTTACGGATGAGTTAAAATCTGTTGTATATTTTTATGAATAAATACAGAATAAAAATTACAATGATACTAAAATCGTATTTAATTCCAGAGATAAAATTGTCGAAAACTTTATTGACAAATATGATCCTCTTTTTCTAGAATATTGTGATATTATGGGCAGTTGTGAAGAGGTTTACTTAGATGAATATTTTTATCACACAACATCGAAGTTTGGTGGCACATACATGAAAGTTTAAGAAGAAATGTTTTTTGGTATAGTTGTAGCTAAGAAAATGAGAAAATACCTTGAAATATATCAATTTGACAAAACAGTTTTTTGAATATTTGCGCCAACAGATTATTTTAAAAACAAGCTGTTTGATAAAATTTTAAGTAATTTATATGTAGTAACTCATTCTTTGATTATTGAGAAGAAATCAAAAGGGATAATGTTCGAGAAAAAAAAAAGTTTTGTCACAAGAAGATCAAGAGTTTATGAAAAGAATTGGAAATCTTTATGATCAATTCGATCAAATTTTTTCCTTAGTCAAAAAAACTAAATCTCTTTCATTCTGTAAAGACGACAACATTTCTTTTATCGTCAACCAGAATCTATTTGATGACGAAAATCAAATAGTCAATGATCTCAAAAATTTTAACAACAATCAAGTGAATGATGAAGAAAAAATATCGACTGGAGAAAAAAACAAAACAACTTGTAAAGGAGACAAATCTAGCATGGAAGACATAAATAGCTTAGATGAAGATAAACCTTACGGTCATGTTACACTCGATGAAAATCAAAAGACTGTTAACGATCCAAAATTCAATTATGTTAGTTCAGAAGATATTGATAACGAACTAAATGACGAAAACTAATAAGTAGTGTAAAAAAACTAGATGAAAGCCAAATGGATGTCAATAAGCAAAAAATCTAAATTGAAAGCTTAGAAGATATGGATAACGAATCTAATGACGAAAGTCTAACAAGTAATGTAAAAAAATTGATGAAACCTAATAGACTTAAATGATCAAAATAAAGATATTCTAAATTCAGACAATACTAAGTACAATTTTAGTGACGCAAATCTAATTGGTAAAGAAATAGAATTATATGAAAGACAAATGGACGTCAATTTACACAAGAAGATAAGGTAAATTTATATTGTGTTGTTGAAACCATTAACAATCATCAAAACATAGACGAAGCTAGACCAAAAGAGAAAAGTCAAGAATCTAATGATTTGAAATGTGAAAACGAAGTATCAAGAAAGAGGGATATAAAAATTAAAAATATTCTCATGAATGATGATGAAAAGACCACAAAAAATCTTCCGTTAAATTGTAATCGCAAAAAGAAGGTCAGATTTAGTCTACCTGATCAACAAATAAAGAAAAATAAATCTTCAAGTCATGTTAGCTGTCAAAAATCTAATGATGAAAATAAAACAAATGACTACACTGCACTTAAACAATGTAAACCGCCGATTTACAAAAATATTGTTAATAATCTACAGGACGATAAAAATGGAAACTGTAAAAGCTTTTATATACTTCAAATAAAAATTGTTTTGTCTGCCGCTATTAGTTTAATTGGATTATTTATTTTTTATGTTCATTAAAAATAATAAATTTTTCAAATACAACATTGTATTTTTTTAATCATAAATAGATGTATAAATTTTATGATGTTTTTCGTAACGTTTTTCAATAAATTTTTATATCTTGCTGTAGTTACACACGTAAAAAACTAATTTACAAAATTCATTGTAAAACCCTGTTTTTAATAAATTAATAAAAATGCTGTTTTTCATTTAGGTATAATATCTATAATGTAACTTCAAACCGTCGCAAATACAATATTTGGATTATTATAAGCCAGATTTGTTATGTCTTTGCAAGTAAATACCATTTTAATTTGCAATATAAAAAACAAGTTTTCAAAAAACATTTCTAAGAAGTTTAAATTTCAAAAACAAAATTTTTGGCAAAAATTATAATTTAACTTATACATTTTTGGTTGTTGAAGTTGGAATCACGTCACTAGACAATATTCAACAGGTGGAGACAGAAAAGTTACAAAATACGACGTCCTTGCAAATAAACTAGGACAAATATATGGATTGAAAACTTTAATTATCTTGTATGTTATGACATGAAATGGTGTGGTGTCTAAATGCCATGATACGGCCAGATGAAGGCTTGGGACATCAGACCGGATACAAGCGTACATTCAAGCTCTTGTTCTTAGAAAGACCCTCGAGAGCATCTCCATGGACTTTTGAAAATGGAGATCTTGAGGTTGATTAGCGACGAGGGAGTAACTTGTTTAGAGCTAAACTCTGTGACTAAAGAGTCTAAAGGCCTCGCTGGGAATTCAAAAGTTTAAGGAAAATTATTAGCTTGATCAAATATATTTATAACTTATACATTAAGCGTTTTTTTTTTTCAATTTATTTATCAGATTGACATTTGCTTTCTTTAAATAAAAAAATTTCAACGAAAAAAAGAACTTTAAAGTCAACATTAAAAACAATTCATTTTAATATAATAATTTCTTTAAGAATAGTTTTTTTTTCTTTTGTTTTTCGAATGACACAATTTTTTAAATTTTTAAAAATCAGCTTGAATTCGAAAAAACAATTTTGCCATAGCCCTTATGAAAACTTTAGATTATGATACCTATCTAACGTATAAGAACACAAAAGAATGCGAACCTTTGGTATTTACTTGCAAACTTGATGAAGAAGGATATGTTACATTTAATACCACCAAAAACACTTCAACTATTTTGTTAAACTTTCGTAATAGAGCGTTAAACATAGCAAATAATTTTCAACTAAGATTATTTGACAGATTTAAACGAAAAAGTGGTGTCGATAGTTATTTTTCGTGTTTTTATGTTTTGAATTATGAAACTTGCGAACAGTTTGAAGCCCAACAATTTCAAAACATGTTGTTACGATATTTTGAAAAGTGTAAGAAGGATCCTGTTTCAGCCAATTCTATGATAAATTATTGGATAAATACTACGCATGAAATTTTATCTTTCGAAAAAAATGTCGTCACTTTCTTTAATGGGAATTTAAAGAAACTTGAAATAGGGTATAAAGGCAAACATAATTCAATCCATAATGTTTCTATTTATGAAATAAATAAAGAAGATATTCATTACATATTATGGAATATTCATAATGAAATTATGGTATTTGTATCTACAAACTTAGAATTTAAGAATCAGCTTGGAATTGATTTTGATTCTAAAATAAAAAACGTTAGAGAAGGGATTTACAATATTTTAGATAATGAAAGATTGTCGATGGTTAAAAATATGAATTTGGATGAGATTAGTAGATCGTTAAATGATGCGTTGAAATGTGCTACTGATTTATTGGACCAAACAGAAAAACAAAGTTACACCTCGAATGCAGAAGTCGAAAAAAACATCCAGATTTATAAAGATATAGAAATTGTTCCTCTTACAGAATCTTATTTAAATTACTTGTCTACTCATGATAATGTGGAAAATTATTTGTCAAGCAATAGTCAATCATTTAACTTAAAAAAATATGAAATAAATAATTTTACAAGTGAAATGAAAAATACTACAGATAGGACAAATTTGATCTCTACCATGTCTTCCACATCATTTTTGATTGCAGCATCTTTGTTAGCTGGTTCATTAATAGGGTTGATTTTAGTCATTTTTACGACAAAGTTAATTAGACGGAGAAAGACAAAGAATTCTATTAACAACCAAACAGATTCTTTGTTAACAAATGATGAGATAATCTTGATGTAAATAATTATTAATTTTGTAAAAGTTATGTCTTTTTTGTATATACTACTTTTCATTGGATAAAAATTGTTAAGATTCTTGTTAAAGAATATTTGAATTTGTGTTTCAACAAAATCTCAGAAAAACACATTAAAAATATGAAGAAATGATTTGATATATAGTTTACAACAAATAAGTCGAAAGTAATGGTTTTTATGCATTAAAAGAAACAAATATGTTAATTTGTCGTTAATAAGAAAGTTTTAAGATGAACATAAAATAAATTATAATTTAATTTGTAAGTAAAAACACTATTGATTAAAACTATGTTGCATTAGATTTACATGTAAAAAATGTTGTTTTTTTCATAAATTTTATATAAACAAAAAGGTCTGGTACATCTTATTTTAGATTAAAACATCTTCTTTTGCTAGCGGGTTACATATCAGAATGCCGAATTAATATGAGAAATAAATAAGTAAATGTTTTCAATTACTTATACTAAAAAAAACTCCATAATTTTGTGCTCTTTCTCTAAACGTGAGATTTCGTTTGCCTAAGTAACGTTGACGCCAACCATACGATTATGATTAGAATGATTTGATGTATTAATATGATTATCTTGCACACTTGTAATATCATATTTTAAAAACTATAAAAAGTTAGCTTTTAAATTATAAATAAACTAACAACATGCAAAACCATCTTAAATCTTCTTAAAGTAAGCCAGAAAACTTTCTGTAATTTGATTATTTTCATAAATCAATGGTAAATAAAAAATTTGTGTTAAGCAACTGTATGAAACGTCAAACTTTAGAGAGTATGTTTAAAAACTCTTATAGAACAATAATAATAACTGATGGGAGTTTATTTACAAACGTTTTTTAACATAAAAGAATTTTTCTGTTGTGTTTATAAAATTTTATATTAAATGTGAATTGGTAATAAATAAAATTTTTAATTTGTTTAATTTAATCGTTTTTAATTTTTTTTTGATTGTATCATAAGTCGTATCCTGTTTATGCTTGTATACCAATTTATTGTAGCTACCCTTGATAAAAATTGAGTTTTGACATAAGGGACATTTAAAAGGTTTAAATTTGCTAAGGTCATTTTTTTCAAAAAGTTCATCGACGAGTTCAAATCCTAGTTGATGTCCACAGCTTAATAAAATTATTCTAGTCTTTATTGGTTTGTTTTCTGTAAGATCAGACTCAATGGTTGAATAAACAGGATTATTTTTTCCTATGAGACCGAACTTGTGAATAATATTGGGTGGTGAACTATCATATGCTTTCCTCAGCATCCAATACTTTTTTATTTCTTCAAAAGAGTTATTTGCTGAAATTGACCATTTGATCTCATACTCATCATTTTTTCGTAATATCTTTATTTCTGTGCTTTTAATCATCACATCTGAATAGAAGTGGAATAACATTATCAATATTTTAGTCATTGTCTTATTACAATTAAACGTTAAATCTATATATTCATCTATACTAAATTCGTTCATTGTATCATAGTTCACACAGCACCTTTCTAGATATAGTTGCATTTCAGGCGGACAAACTTTAGATGATTTATCTTTCTTAAAACATTTGTTCACATTATTAGCACATATCATACTGCTTTTTAATCCCTCAAAATTTGTCACAATATAAACAGGCTTTTCATCTACTGGTAAAATTCTTGAAAGTATATAATCAGGAAATTCATAAATATTGATGGCGGGTAATACCCTTGCGATAATATCTTCAGGACTAAAATCATTATCTCCCCATACATCATAACGAGTTTTGTCAAAATGTGTGTAATTCATTTGATTCCATATTTCAAGTATGCTCAAATCAAGAACTCTATCTATCTCTTCATATTCTTTGTATAGAATCTCTTCGTTAAACTTACTCATCTTGCTAGTTTCAGATTCATTTTTGTTAGTCTTATCGTTCATCATAAGAATACGTTTAGCGGAGGATACAATGTTAAAAATCTCTAAATAAGGATATCTAGCATTATCAAGGGTTAATTTTGTATTCATAAGAAAAGATTTTACTTTTGTATATTTTTTGGTATTTATTACGATAATAACATCTTTAATCTTACTTGTTAATTGTTTAAATGTCTCTATATCATATAATCTTTTATAATCTGAAATTTTCATCCAATTTTCTATATTTGTCTTATCATCTATTGAGCTTATAAATTTATTAAGCAACTGATTTCTTGATGTTGAAATAATTGCTTGAAAGTAAATTACCCTTAACACAAAGTTAAACATTAGGGTGTGCTAGTAAATTAATATTTATAGTAAAAATAAATTCAAAAAACTGTCAAAATGAAAATCAAATTTTTGATATATTTACAAAACACAAAATAATTATAAAATTAATGACAAAAAGTTTATTTGAGTGTGTTGTTTTATATGTTTATAGAATACAATTTTATCCATCGTGTTTAAAACGTTAAAATACTAATGATCTAATAAAATGTCAAATAGATCTGATATTTTTAAAGTTATAAAAGGGGAATTCAATTTACATCACATTTTAATATCTTAATACTACAAAAATTGAATAAAAAATTGTTATACGTTGATATACTTAGTTTTAGCATAAGATCTTTTGTTTACAAAGAGTAATATATTTAAGTAACAAAACACTTTATTTTACACACTTTTACTTAAATGTTGTCTTTTTTTAACCACTTCTCATATCTAATTAGTAGTAAATATATTTTTTTGTTTAAGTTTTAGCAATGCATGATGATCATTTAAAAATTTTTAAAGGGGTATAAGATTTGTATAATGATATAATTTTGACTTCTGAATCGAATTTTTAGATTTTTTTGTAGTAAGATTATTAATATATATTTTTTAAGTAAAAGATGTTTATTAACATGTCAATAATAAATTTGCAAAGTACTTTTTAATTTTTTAAGACCATTGTATAGAATTTATAAAAAAAAAATTAAGTATAATTTTGCATTAAATTGAATAACAAATGAAGTTTTTTCATAAAAATATAAAGTTTTGCTACGTTTTTGTAAATGATTTAAACATAATAGATTTTTTTTATGTAGCGTCGTTTGTCATTTTAAAGCTTATATATTTGTAAATTTTTGAATATGTGAAAAAAATATGTTTGAGAAAACTTCTTTAAAAAATTATAATAAGCTTGTTTACAATGAAAAACAAAACTTCTTATTTTATTATAAAATGAAATACTTTCACTTGTCTGAGTCGAAAATTAAAAAATTATAAGAGTTTTAGACTTTTTGTTAATCAATAGAATTATAGAACATAAACCACAATCAAATTTAGCATAATAAAAAATAGTGTGTAGGAAAGTTAAAAACTGAACAACAATAAATACGAATGTGTTTTTTATAATGCTAACGTTAATAAAAATATTTTGTTTGTTTAAATAAAGTTAAAATAATTTAGATTTTGTTATAGATGGATACTTTTGTAAATAAAATTTAAATAAAATCTTAAAACAACAAAAATTTTGATAGGGGTGTTGAAAATGATACATATGAAGTTTATTGAATAGAGTTCGTTGATAAAAAACATATAAATGAAAAAAAAAAACAAGTTACAAATTCAAGGAACATGAAAGTGTTATTTTAAAAACACAAATTTATATATTTGGCAATTGAGCAAAATATAAATTACAAGAATTACAAATCAATTTGAAATCAAAAAACAAACTGTTTGCAAGAAATTAATAAGAAAAAATTTGTTTCCTCTTTTGTTTTAAAAACATAAATATTTTTATTACACTGCTAAATAAGTATACAAGATTTTTAAAATTATAACCCTCGAAATATACTCAAAAAAGTTTAGCTATTTTTTTTTGTTCTAGCAAATGTACAATTTTTGTTATACGAAGATACTTTAAATATAAGGTGAGAAAGTGATATAAAATTACTATATTATAAACAGAAAGACTTATTATAATTTCTAATGAAACCAACAAATTATTTACTTACATATCAATGTAGTATCCTTCTTTTTTTTATAATGTAGTATCGACACGAAACATTTTATCTACTTTGTGTATATTTATTCAATATTGAGAATTGTAAACCGACTTTTTTTATTAAAAATTCGAAGAATTAATGTAATGTACTTTTTATCACTCAAATGCTTGACAATAATGCAATAAACGATTTAGTTTGCGATCCAGTTACTTTTATAGATCGTTAACCAAGATTAGACAAACTATCAAAGGAATGTTAGATGAACAAAATTTAACGAAACAAATAGTTTTGTCAAAGAAGAAAGTAATAGAATTTTATCATTACAAATTTTTTTAATTAAATTTGTTGTAATATAGTATAACAAGGGATACAAAAATTAATAACAGAATTTATAGATGATAAAGTTCTCGTAATCTACTATATTTTTGAAATCAAGATGTATGAATATTGGTTGAAGGTTACTAAGTGAAAATTATCTAATGCTTAAAAATGTATTATTGGAAGATTATTTGAAGTTCGAAAATCCTTATTATAATGAATGCTTACTATACAAAGAAAGATGTTACGACAAGAGTGAAAACATGCTTCTACAGGTATTTTGCCAAAATCAAAAACTCTTTGATTTTTGTAAAATTTTTAAAACTTACATATCAGCACTCCTTAAAAATACATAAAATATCGAAAAAAAAAAATATAAAAATGAAAACATTGATAAATTATTTTAGCAGTTTAAAAAAGTAGTTCTAAAGATATTTAGGTATTTAAACGATTAACATGTTAAAATAGCCTATTTAGATAGTTAAGATATCATTTTAATGTATGTCAAGAATTAAAAATTTCGAAGATGAATATATATGAGGTCATTATATGGATTATCTTTTATTGTCAATCAATAATGTAGTAAAACTCTGGCTTAAGTAAATTTTATGGTTCGGCAAAAATTTCAACTACAATGAGAATTTATCTTACAACTAAATCGAATCAAAAAATTAAATATGATTTTACCCTATTCTTATGTTTTTTAATTGAAAACTATTTGCACCAAGTCAATCAAGATTATTTGTTTGTTTGAAGATACTTATGTTAGAATACCCCCATACATTTGCGTCTATAGAATTTCAATGTTAATGTTGACATATCTTATATATACAAATGTATTGTTTACCACAAAAGAGATGGTCAAACAATGGGGTTTAACTTTTTATTTTATCCATACTGTCCTAAAAATACTTACTATGTAATTACTTTTAAACGTCAAAATTCTGACATTTCTAATAAAAATGAATTCTTACATATTTAGAGGATTATAAAACAAACATTGTGTCATTCTTATAGTAACAAGTTTTTTAAGATTTTTTATTAAGTTGAACATATGTTAATGGGCGTTAAAGTGGCATTACCTAAATGTTTTGGTTAAAAATACGAATTTTACAAAGTTCTGTTATTTTAAGAAAATTTTATTTCTAGCACGTTTTTTATGCGCTTTTTGTGATATTATTAGTTTATTATAGTTTTTATTTACAAAATATAAATCTTATATTGCATTTTTAAACTGCTTTAATCATATCGAATAATGAATCTTTAAATTCAAACATATTTCTGCAAGATGATCTTAGTTCTTGCCTTAACTTGTTAAGTAAATCGTATTTAAGGCCATATATAATAGCTTTGAGATAGTGCATAGACGTAAACATTTTTGAAGAAATATGACAAATAAGAAATCAAACTTTGAACCTACTACTGACATTAATATTTCATCCCTTACCTTCTCTACTTCATTCATCCTTTTTTTTTTTCAAATCTCTAGTATAAAAGGCAAAACAAAATGATCTTAAGATTTCCTTTTTGATTTTATTAGACAGCTCTTCTTTTTTTCGTTCACTCTTAAGATCATCATCGAAATTAGTTTTGTATAGCTTTAGGTGTAATATAGTTCTGATCATTATATCCTTTAAAATAAATTCCATAGTAAATATTCGCTTATTATCTGCATGTTTATAGAAGAATAGAACAGAAAAGATTATATTTTTGAAATCACTTTGCATATGTTAAATTTTTATGAGATTCAACAATTAACGTAGCTGACAATCCTTTTAGAGAATATGATTTGAAATTAGCCTTTATGTACCTTGACAATTTTTTAGTTAAAAAAACAGAGTGATGATACCATAAATTAGCGTAAATGATGCGAACGAAGTCTTCTAGATCGTAAGATGTTCTAATATCATCTTTAGTGTTTATTGGTAACATTTTAATTATATTAATCAAATGTTCTTGGTAAGATTAAATGTCATTAATAGACTTAAGATGTTCTGTATCATAAACTATCATTTGTTTAGATAGATAAATAGTTGTCATAGTCTCAATAACATCCTTTTTAACATTTAAAATTAGATATTTAGTTTCTATGAAAAATTTTTAAAGCAAATAAAATGCGTTTTACCAATATTTCCATCTGTTTCAGCGACAGCAAAATTGTATATATTTCGTTTTGTAAAGAAGAATTTCAAATGTCTGTAAGTTATATCAAATTTAGTTTCGCAATTTTCATGTTTATTCGTTTCAAAAAATGTCGAGTTGATAAAATAATTAGATATCAAAATTTCTGGGCGATAAATAATAGTTGATTTATATGGAATCGCAAATGAACTTTGAGAATCAGAAAGAAAATTTTTTTTTCTAAAATGATTGTTGTTTTAACTGATAAATCTAGAAAAAATTCTTGTTCATAATTACTTAAATCATCTTTTAGATTGGCATCGACAATTAAATCGTTAAGGTCTGAACTATAATAAATTAAAAAAAATACATAACATTAAAAAGACATTCTTAAATAAATCTAATCTTATATTAACACACATATTAAGTTTTAAGGGATTAAGTTTAATTAGGAGGAATTACGATGTTAATTAAATTAATGACTAGATAGTACGAAAAAAAAAATATTCTTTAGATGAAGATTAAAATAGTCTGTATCTCTTATCAAAAATGAAAATATTTAAAAAAACCTTAAAAAAAAATCATGTGTGATTTTTAGTTCAAATTAAAGTATGCAAACAATAGATTTTATGAGCACTAAGATTTTAAAGATCGTGGTGACATCTGTTTTGTAGTAAAGATAATAAAAATCCTGCAACATATTGTTTATTACAAATCAATTAATTTGCATGTTTTTTAGTGTCGACGTCAGTCAGAACGTTAAGTTGGTAGTGAAGGCATTAATATATAACCGCGATCCCTTTTCTAAGATTTTTACGTAAATACCATAAAAGGGGCTTCGGCACCAATCATATTAAAGATCACATATGATTGGTCTCATCAGCGGTACATACCATAACAGATGCCGCCTGGATTCTGCAGTTTAGTTTTAATGCAACAAACATTAAGTCAAAAAATCAATCAATAAAAATTTACACAAAAGCATATTGGTACGCTTATTTTATCTTTTTAATTTTTTTTTATGATCATTTACTTTTATACTTGCATACAATAGCATCATAACTACCAATAATAACACCATTACCCCTATAGACGTGGAATTTCGGACATAAAGGATTTCTAATGTAATTTTTGCATATTTATTTATAAGTTCAAATTCTAGTTGATTCCACATTCTAGTACAAAAAGACGAGTTTTTATACCGGTTTCTTCTGTATATTTAGATTTTTCAGTTTAAAATTCGACACCATAATCGACAATCAGTCCAAACTTATGCGTTTTTTTCTTTGTTTTGTTATATCATTGTATTTCTTTTTTCCACCAGTAGTGTTTAATTATTTTTAACGAGGATAAATTCGAGAATGACCATTTAATGTGTTATAAAGTGGCACCTTTCAAGCAAACCTCATAAGACGTATTTTTACCCTTAATATCTGCATAATAGTGGAATAATATGATCAAAATTTTTGTCAATGTTTTAATACAGCCATATGTTTTCCCTATGTAGTTTTTTAATCTAATCCTATTGATTTCAATTGTACTGCCTCTCTGTAAACATTCCGTACGATATCTCAACTTATAATAAGGTAAAACTAAAGTGGATATATCTTTAGAAAAACTTCAAACTTCGTTTCTGCAGTACTTTCTACTACAATTCAAAACATGATTCTACATAAACTAGTTCATTTTTCTTCTCTGGTAAAAGAGATTTAACATATCATTAGATATTCTCATTAGATCAATTGTTGCCGAATGAGTTTGTTTAATATTTTTAGGCATGCACTTTTGAAGGTGGTCACTTTTATCAAAATCTTTAAATACTTCTAGTTTTGCATCTATATTTCCTTCTAAACCTACACAAAATATTGTAATTGCAATATTTTCATGAATCTGATCATATTTTTCATACAAAATTTCTTGGTTAAAATAAATATAGTATGTTTAAAAAAAGTTCTGTTCTTTATTAATTTTTAAAATACGTTTTACTGAGTTTCTAATGTTAATTGTTTCATAAAAAAGATATCCTGAATCTCTCACAGTCATATTTATAGATACGATAAGAGATTTTAAAGAAGCAAATTTTTTGGTATTTTTTACGTATATTACGTCTTTAATTTTACTTATATTGTCTTTAAATAAACCATTGTCTCATAATTTTCCTTTTGGTGTCCTTCATCCAAGTTTCTTCATAGTTTATTTGCCAAATGCATCTATAAATCTTAAAAGTATTTGGTTCTTAACTTGCATATCGCTTTGAGATTAACAAGCAATCCGGATTAAGAATAAATTAAAAATAATTATAAACATAAAGGGTCGATTAAAATTTTTTTATTTGTTTGTAATGAAAACAAAACATAAAATAAATGATTTTTTAAAAGTATGGTGTAAAACATTTTATTATATATACATAGCATTAAACCTTGTTTTATCTTTTGGTTTAGGACATTTAAATCTTATAAATAAACACAAACATACAGTTAACTTTGTCCTAAAAAATTTTATTTACAAAAAAAATGTTAATCAATGATAAAGTGACGTAAAAGTAGTTAATTGTACGTGCTTGTCATGTTTAGGGAAAACACATAGGCATGATTTAATAATGGATTATAGAATAACTCTTTTTTACGATATAGTGTTACGTTAAGGTTACTCATTTATATATAAAAGTGAATGTTTTGGTGATAATCAGTTTTAGTGTTATGAACATACCGATTTAAGAAAGGTAAAACAAATAATAGTTTCAGATGTACCAATGAGTAAAAAGTCTGAAAGAGTTGTTGTGTGAAGATATCCACGACACGAAAAACTGTAACAAAGAATTTTATATTAACTTTAAATTAAAATCTGGTTAAACCATTTAAAAAATTTAGCTGAGGCTGTAAAACAAAAGATTAATTAAATAATTAAACAATTTATTAAAAAAATCTTTTTAACAACACCAAATACAAAAATTTTGTATTTTAAATCTGAACAAATTTTTTCTCAAAACTGATGATTTAATTTTATGCTGAATTTTAAAGACAAGAAATAGTTATTTATATATTATTTTTTTTAATTTTTAAATGCAATACATATTTTTGTATTGCTTAATGTAATTTTTTTTTTCAAAAAGTATTTCAAAAGACATTGCTTTTTTTTATTTCTGAAGATTTTATATAAGATTTGATCATGATTTATTTAATTAAAAAACACATAATATGTTTTATCAAAAATCTTTTATGAATGCAGAATACAAAAATGTATTTTGTTTATTGTCATAATCATTCATAATGTATATTTTAGTTGAAAAATCTTATTTTTTAATTATTTTCTGTGTGATGAAATTTGATATCATTAGTTCATATTTTATTGTCTAAAATCATACCCATGAAAAAAATAATTAATTTTATGGTACTGCCCTAACATACAAAATCAAAACTACTGAATTTGAATTTAGCAATACACAATACTCTTATCCATATTTACAAGATGACAGATGTTCAACATATTTTTACGATGATGCTAATGGCTTGAATAAATTAATAGATCATTCGTTTCAGAGACCAGAATTAATTAAAGAAGAAAATTTATCTGTAAAAGATTCTGTAGTTCCAAACTCACAACAATGTAAGTCAACCTCAAAAAATTGTATCATGGATATTTTAGATGGATTCGAAGCAATTGAGACACCTGAGATTATTAATCAGCTTAATAATACAGATTTAATGGAGTTAGATTCAAAAGATATCGATGATTACTTTGAAATGAGTAATGTCAATGAATTTGTAGACAAGAAAATAGTAAGTGATCTAGACGAAGTATATATCAACTGTATCGAAAGGTATAAAAACATTTCAAAAAATTATATGATAAAATTAAAATATGGCATAATAAGATTTATAAAGGAAAATTTAGTAGAATATTCTAGAAGTTTTTATTGTAAACGATTAGAAACAATGGAAAAATTATTTGAAGTTATGAAAAAAACTGGTATCAAATATCGTAAAAGTATTCATTTTAAGTTTTCAGGGGAACATATAGTAATAGCAGCGTTATATCGTTTGCATACAAATTTTAGAAATATAAAAAATTGGACAAAAGAACTTATAATTTATTTTCACGAGCTTTTGATGTTGAATTTTCTATGAGAAAAAATATATCATTCTGTAAACCAAATCACATATCAATTAAAGATCATAAAATGTTAAACTTTTTTTATGAATTAATGAAATTACTTAAGTACGCAGATATGATACCCGAGTTATCAGTTATCGGTGGACTTTATACGGATAAATTATATAACGACCTATCTTTTGTTTTGCTTGTTTTAAATTTGTTTATAGAAAATATCGGCAATCTAGAAGAGAATAAGATTTTTATTCTGTGTATGATATACAAGGCTTTTTCATTTTCATGTAAGAAAAATTTAGATTTTTTTGTTCTAAGACAACATCATCTTAATTGTCATAAAAAGCATTACAATGGGTTCTTTTTCTTATGGGAAATACATCATTTAAAGCGAAATCATATGAAAAGCAGATTCAATCGATGGAAGTTTTTAAAATGCAAGTATCTTGATGAAACACATTTGAAAACAGTTTTATTAATTTACCTTTACCAACACATTAATTTTTTAATTTACTACGATTTTAATGATAAAATTATTAAGAATTTTATTGATTTTGTTATAAGTGTTTTAAATTCGAGTGAGTGTTTTGCATGTCATTTTGATGAATTTTTAAAAATTCTAAAAGTCCAATTAAAAACTTTAAAATGACACTTATTTAAATATTTTGTCAAGCTTAAAGTAAATAATTTAAAAGCGATGGTTAGTACACATAAATCAAATTTATCCGTCGATTACGTAAACTATTTGAATACAGTTATTTAGATTTTAATTCCTAAATCAACAAGGCCTATACACTCAATTTTATTTTTCAAGTTAGAATGGTGTTCTATCAGAGGTTAAAAAATGGTCATTTGTCTCAAAATTACATGAGTTTGTAAACTATGTAACATGATAATGTAAAACATTTCTCACTTAAAACATTAAAAAACCTAATCGAAGGTATATTCTTCTATTATCATCGTATATAAGTACTATAAATATATTTTAAAGATAAAAAACAACAGGTAATGGAACCCATTAATTTTTAGAGAATAAACACAATACATAGTGAAAATATTAAGCTGTTTCTTATTTATTTACATTATTTTTGAAATCTTTAAACTTGTAAAATTTAGTATTACATAACAAGAAATACTATAAACAAAAGTAAAGATAAGTCTTTATACTTATAAAAGCCCAAACATTTTTAAATACATTTTTGCTACATATTTTCCATGTGTTCCTGTATATGCTTAGAACATATTTAATTAATGTCTTTAAGCGTTCTTAATGTATGACCAAAATACTTTAAATATCATTAAATGCAATTTTTTGAAAGGTTTTTAATGATTTAGAAATATGAAGAACATTTTTTTGATGACTTTTATTTTTTAGCAAACAACTACATTTAAATTTGAATTTTTAGAGTATTTAAAACATTTTTTAGCCCTCAAATATAAACATTTTAGTCAAACCTTTTTTGATGTTGGTAATATATTGTACAGTAACAAAACGGAAATCTGCTGAAAATATAAGAACTACAGTAATTACATATACTAACCTCTTTTGAAAATACATTTCATGAAAATCATTCATATATCAATTTGACGTAAACATATATTTGAGAATTTTTTTTAAAATTTACTCAAAAGACAAATACTAAAATACCGATCAATGTTTTCAATTATCATTAAATCTAAATGAGAACATATTTATCTATTTTATCATAAGAAAATATCAATAAACCCGTTTTGGATACATCCAACAAATAAGAGTACCAAGAAAGAAAACTTTTAGTTAGGAACACAAACAAATTTAAATGTTGTTTTTTTTGGTAATACCATATAAAAAAATCCAGCCTGCATCTTTTGTCGTATGAAAAAACATTTACACTCTATAAGACCATTGTTAAAAAATTATTTATAAACATCCCTTCAACTTACAAGCAAATATCACACAGGAAGTGCTCTTATGTAGTAAAAATGAGATAAAGATTGAATCTGCTAACTATAAATACATATCAGATAATATTTGCAATTCATACATTACTAACGATTGAGTAAAGGTAAGGAATGTGGAATGGGCTATAAAAAATTTTGATGAGAAGAAACTTACTTAAATACAAGCTATTTCTTGCTTGATCAATTTCACAAAGAAACTATAGTATGTAAACTAATTACTATTTGTGCAGAACTTGGCAATAACCCGGAATTTATCAGAAATACATTGGCTTGTTTTCGAAAGTACGGTACAACCATAGCTTTTATTGGCAAGATTTTGAAGAAGACTGTTTAAATATCAGATAAAAAAATTTTAACTTTCTACTGCAAAATATTTAGATTATAAAAATACGCCATGAATATATGAGAATTACTAAGTCTTTAGCGTTTTTTTTACTAAATCATTCTTAAATGTTACGTTAGTTACTCTTCATATGATTAATTTTTCAATTGAAAGAAATAAGAAGATAGAATATAGGAAAGTTATTAGAATGTGTACGATTTAAAAAGTTGTATAGATGCTTGTTTGATTCAAAATAATTTTGCACTGTAAATGTAAAAGTATACAGCACTTTTATGATCTTTATTTCTTTGTATGAAAGTATAACAGAAACAAACGAAATGATTAAAAAGTAAAAATGTTTAGAAGGTTTTAATGGATTATAAGATAAAAACTGTATTTTGCATCTGTGTTTTTAGTTCGTATTTATAACCACCTGATACACTGTTAATGCCGTTATATTGGTTCCTAAAAACTTGTTAAGTCTACGATTTTATTGAAGAATTATAAAATTTGTATCAGCTGTCTATTAAACAAGCTTATACGTGTAATACAGTTATGTTACAATGAAAAATATCAGACAAAAATTTTGTTATATTAATGAAATTAAGACAAAAAAAGTTTTGGATATGAAAATTTTATAATTCAAAGTAAAAGAACCTAATTACAACATTTTAGGTGTTAATTGTGTTAGAAAATTTATAAACTAAGTATTTACCATATTCAGTCTTTAATTAGACAAACGATATAAATTTTTCTGCACATAATAAAATTGTTCAAACTTGTTAAATATGATTGTTAACGTTGATATTTTTGATTTTGAAAAGCAATTATAAAATTAATGTAATATTTGATTGTCCATTGTATTATTAACTTTTCTAATGCAAGCTAAAATTTATATGATAAAAAAGAACCGTCTTGTAAATATTCTAAAAAACAGTATTGAATTTGTTCCTTTTTAGGATGAAGAAAGCTTGTTTATTATCAAAAAATAATGAATGTGGCATCTTTTTATTCGATTAAATCAGTAAAAAATAAGTCAAAAAACGTTAAAAAAACAATGATTATTGTTGTATTTTCCAATTTACTTTCTTTTATAATTTTTTAGAGATTATTTTGTTATTAAAAAATTTTTTATACTTTTTAAAAAAAATTAACAGAAATATGAAAAGTTAAAAATATTCACTCCACTAAACTAACTACATTAAAAGTCTAATTGAAAATATACTTAGAGGTATGACCCAGAAATGGGGCTACAACACTTATGTAGCATATTAAAGATTTTACATCTAGGGGTCAAATTGTTTTTGGCATCTTTAAGAAAAATTTATTTTTTGAAAATTATCAATTTGTTTATTAGCTTGATAAAAATCTATTAATTCTTTTAAGTTGGCACATGTATGTCTAAGATCTATTATGCTGCATAGCCATCATTATTTTTTGTAAATATTTAAGTAATATTTATTTTCCCTGGATTATCTTTTTTTTTAATTTAAATTTGACTTGAATTGACATACTGATTGAAAAGCTTGTATAATTTTAGATTTGTTTGACACTTTTAAAACACCTTTAAAATACCACAAGCTTCTATAATAATTTAAAAACCGTAATTTAGCTAAAATTTGAATTTTTTTCTCATTTAAAAGGAACTGTTGTAGTTTTTGCAAACGACATTGTGTAAAAAAATAAAATTCTCGTTAAAGACATAAGATATTTGTAAAACTTATTTTATGCATGATTTTCAAACTAGTCATTACTATGTTTGTAAACATATTGATAATCCAAGTTCTGCTTGCACTGTTTTATGTTTCAGATTTCAGATGTTTTAAAAGATTCATACCCTCATAAAACACAAAAAAAATGCCTTTGTAACATTTAAACTTGCGCAATGCATATATTGTTTGCCAGAAATCTTTTTTTGAGTGTTCTTTTTAACCGTATAACTTACAATCTTGCCTAATCAAATTCATTTCATATTGTTTTGACAATTTTTTGCTCATAGTTCTAAGAAAAAGAGAATTAAAAAAATAGAACTCTGTTTAATAAAATAAAATCATTTAAGAATTTCTAAACACTGATTGATTTATTTAAAGAAAATATACAAAACACATATCTAATTTCTAATTTATACTGAAATTTAATCAGAATGTTTAACGGTCATGAAATATAATATACAAAGACATTTTTTATATGTTCAAAACATAAGAAGATTATTGATCATTCAGGAGATTGTTTATTTTAAAAAGTTCTTGATTTTTGTGCAGCATCTTACGCAAAGAAATAATAATGGTGATGTGTAAACGTCTTAGTCGAAGATGTATGCTTTCTGGGCCTGTTCTCGCTATTATGTCCCATTATAGCCAATAGCGTTTGTCTTTTATGGTAAATTATAAGTCACTTGTGATCCTCGTGAAATGGTCTATCTAAATTGAATCAGACTTCTTTGACTTCTACAATTATGGATGAATATATGATCGACATACAAAAATTGTGTCATAAAATGCAAACTTTTCTCTTAAAATCCTACTACCCTAACACTTTCAACTTTTCTCGAAAAAGTGAATGCTAAAATTGCATTACCAAAAAAAATTATAATCCAACTCATATTTCTAATCTTAGTACATTTAAAATAAACAAAATAATTAAATTTAATGCTCTTATTTGATTGTGGAATACACAAAAATCTTTAAAAATACGTAAAAAACTTTGAAATCACGATTTTTTCTATTTTGAAAAGATGCAAGTGAGTTATATTTAGATTTTGTACATTTTTAAGTAAGAAATAATTTTTTTTGTGATTTACTTCTTTTATTTATAAATTAACCATTTTAAGAAATAGATTAGGATTAAAATTTATTTTTTAAATCGATGGGCACATGTTACGGATAATAATTTATTGTATTTTCACCTGTAAAATAATGGCAACGAACAAGAAAAGGACGCATAATAATGACAATAATACTATTGAAGCAGTTGATGAATCTAAAAAAACTAAAGACACAAATAATGGGAATTATAATTCTAGCGAAGCAACCCCAGAAGAATTTGATAATTTTTTAAATGAATATCTTGCTAAAAAGTGTGATCAACAACATACTAATGAGCAATCAAAAATACACAATTTACATGAAAAAATTGATAAATATATAGTTGATCATATTCTACAGTTAAGTGAATATTTTAATACCGCCAGATGTTCAACAAAAAATTCTAAGAATTTAGCTGTTGATACTCAAGAAAACATACCTTTTTTTGATGATGAAGCTCTTAGAGTGTTTACAAGTAAATCTGAAAGTTCACTATCAGAATCGAATACTGAATGTATAAAAAATCAATTATGTATGGAGAAGAATACTGAAGAAGCTACATTGAATAATGTATCGGTAAGTAGTAATTTGTATAATACATTGGAAGAAAACCTTACAAATTCGTTAATGTGTTTATATAGCGTAGATGAGATTCATCAAGTAATAAAAACACACATAATATCAAAATTATCAAAATCGTATTTTGAGCATTACACAAAAAAATTAGATGCGACGTATCACATGATTGATAAACTAAAATCGTTTAAAAATTTAAATAACAAAAGCCATGATGAATTAATTAAATCATCAGACGAGCCCGTTTTACAACTACTAGATGCAATCAACCTGAGAAAACAAAGTACGTTAAATTTGTATAGTTTAAATGATTATGATGTTTTTTTTAGGTGTTTTAAAAAGTGTTTTAATGATTTAAATTTGTACAATTGTATTAATAATTTTATCATAAAATTTAGAGAAGATATACTACCAATACTATATGTCGAATATGTAAAGTTATTTAAATTTTTTCAAATGTTCCCTGAACTTGTTATCTTAGGGCGATTATTTCATGAAGAAAGAGATAATAAAATGTTATTGTACGTATGAATTATTAATTTGATTTGTGAAGAAAATGAATTCAGATTACAACAGATTAGAACTTTTATTTTATTTTTTATAAAAAAAATATTTTTTTTGTCACCTAAACTTACAAGAGATATAGATATTGTATCGGAGGCAAAATTTAAAATTTTATCAACTTTTAAAACCGATCTAATTTGTAATCGAGACCATTCTAATCTAAACTTTTTTACCTGGGGATTTCATCGGCAAACAATTTATCAAATTAAAAACCAAATTGAAAAAAATGATGATCACAGTTATAACATTACAACATGCAATATTGAGCATTTCAGAGCTGTTTTTGAAATTTTTTTATTTCAGCACATTATGTTTCTCGAGTATTATGATATTAGTTTTAAAAATATGAAGGAATTGTTAGCTTTTTCTTTAAAGGGTGAGACTTGTGTTTTTTGTTTATTTTTAAGGTATTTAGAGGCTGTAAAAATTGAAGTTAATACATTGAGAAAATAGAAGATTTCTTATGATGTTTAAAATATCTTAAATAATGTCGTGATTAAAATGTTAAGAAAAAAGTGTTTTGGTTTTATTATGTTATCAGATTTAAAAGTAAAATTTTAAAACGGTGAGAAACGATTACTTAGACATTTAAAGCACTTTCGGTAAATTAAATTTTTATTATTTAATAAAATATCGTTTGTGTTTGAGAGATTGTTGTAACATGTTAAAATTTTTTAAGGTAATCATGAAAAAAAAATTTGTAATTAAATTTTTTATCAATCGGTGATAAATCTCTACACAAAATTTTAAAATTACCTAACAATTACATTGTAAAAACAAATCATATCTTCAAATTAAAAATATTTTAAAACATTAAATGATACTGTAGATTATGTATATATTAGAAGTTTATTTAGGTGAGCAAAACAAAAATATAGAAAAAATTTGTTTATGAATGAAAAAAAAAAAAACAATTTTAAATGATTTAAAATGGTTTAAGCTCTGGATAGTTTGTTTATATTTAAATAAGTTAATTTACAATAATATAAGAGAACACAAAATTAGGACTCTTGCTCTCTAACTACTTATTTAGTAAAATAACAAATTTGAACAAAAAATAATTACTTAGAAATTTAATAATAACAGAAATATAATAGTCCTGTAAACACACAAAATCACAACCAATTCTGTTTTCATTTTTTAGTTTAGTTTTTGTTCTTCTTTAATCATTAACGTCTTTTTCTAGTTAATTTGTATCAAAATTTGAAAAAGTGCCATTTAAACTTACCTCTTTATACCATAGATTAAACGTAATAAAAGTATTATAATTGAGTAGATTATAAGTATTAAAATGACGTTTTTGGCATTTTAATAACTTAATATTAAAACAAGAATAGAAAATAAATTTGTTGTATTGTGATAATTAAAATCATTCAGATTTATAAATTTCTCAAATTTGTTGTAATGTTTGGGTGATATGGATATTAAAAAAAGTATTAATTGCGATATTGTATAATTCAGTTATATTTATATGTTTAGAGGAATGTTTCAGTGATAATCAGTATCAGCTTTGTCAACAAACCAATAAAAGAAATGATGGTTAAAGAAAAACCGACGAGAAAAGACATTTGTAAAAATTGTGAGATGGTCACTACACTAGTTAAAAGAATAATTTTAGATGATACTAAAATTTAGAATGTTGATGAAGAGGATCAATCATCATAACGCTAATAATGTGTATAATTTGAGGATTTACAACAAATAGAATTGAAAATCTGTAAGTTTATGATTAAAACAAAATTTGGCAATAAGACAAAGAAAGTGATATAGTAAAGATGTACACTAACAAGAAAAAATAACACTTAGTTCTAAATATTTGCAAACGTCATTTAAACTAAGATCAGCAATGGAGTCATAAAATGTGCTAACTTAAAAACAGAAACGGATTGTTTTAGATCACAAATTAAAGTATTAAAAGTCAGAAAATGGTGTTTCCATACAATTAGTAAAGTTCATAAGCCATAAACTATTTTTACAGGAGTCCATAATCTGTATCTTTTTAATCATATTCTCAAAGAATTGCTTATGGGAATGAATTTTATTCAATTTTTATAGACTTTGAACTTCGTACCATGTAAAACTCAAAAAACATCTTCTAGTAGTCTACTAAAATTGCAATTGAAGCATACTATGTATTGAAATATTTTTTTTATTATATTATTCAAAATGAATTTTTTTTAAAAAAATCAGTGCTTAATAGAAAGAAATCAACAAAAATGGTGTGATAGAATGATTATAAAATATCTTACAACGTGCCATAGAGACCCATTAACGTACAAGAGCTAGATTTAAGACTTACAAGAGGCTGCAATAGAATTGGTTAAGATTTGAATTGACCATACAACCTTTTTTGTGTTTTGGATTTAAAATTTTGTGTGGAATGAGGAAAGTTGAGATGGTAAAACAGCTTTTTTTATTTATTTTTTTTTACTTCAATCATTTATATTTTTTTCAACCAACAATCATCAACAAATCTGATTTTAAAAAATATATGGGTTTAGGTATTGTAAATATTATACAAACACCATTACTTTAGCTGATATTTAGGATTTATAAACATAAAGATATTAATTTCAAGACCTATAATAGTGTGAATTTGCAACTTGTCTCAAACACTACTAACTATTAGAAATAAGTAAAGCCAAATTTTTTTCTTAAGTTAGAAAAGTTAAAGATATTTTAAAATGACATTTAATTGAGCAGATATGTTTACTAAAATATCTTTTTAAACAACATTATGATAAACAAAAACAATCCCAAAAAGTAAACTGTGCTGTCTAAAGAACCCCCTTGAGAATTTATATTCATTGTATCATTTACAGTCCTTTGAACAGCCAATAAACTTCTTTTTTGGATGGAAGATTTAATAGTAAAACCGTTAGATTATGTTCGAAGTAGCAAATTAAAATTGTCATCACTAAAAAGGACATCCTAGAACAAACTGATCTAACCCAATACTTTTTATTTCATTTCCGTCCATCACTTTAGAAATTAATTCACAAACGCCATTCACAAGAACTTTAAGAAACATACACATCTCGTCTCAGACATGAGTTGATCTTACATTCATATTTAATCTTACAAAGAACTGAAGATGGTGATCTTCAATTTGCTTTTTAAACAACTCATCAATTGCTATCTTAGACTGATTATTAAGATATGCTCTAGTTTCACTACCTTTTATCTTAATAGTGTATGCGTTATACATTAAAACCAATTACGTCCTTAAAAAATTCTTTTCTGTGCTGAACTATCAAAATATATACAAGTCTTGTTATATTGCGTAAATCTTCTCGATTTGGCTTCACACCAAATGCTTTTTTGAATAAATTTTAATTTGTCAATATCAGCTTTGTATGTTCAAGTAATGTATAAAAAGGATTTTCAGATGATACATTTGGAATCTCATTCGTATCATTGTAAATTTTGAATAAATTTTCATAGAAATGATCGTCAAATTCTGAAATCGTGTTTATGAGTAGAATCTTTAGTTTATCATAGAAGCAAGTTAAAAATCATATATACAAAAAAATATAATTTCTTACACATTGTGTCAAAAGTCCAAGATCTTGTAAATCATTAATATGTCTTTCAAATTCATAAAAAAACTTTCAGTAAAATTTGTCATCATGGAATCAACCTGAACAACCAAATTTATACAAAAAAAATCAGTACGATCAAGATCTAAAAAAATTGTAGAACTCACTTGAAGAAGCCATTGTTTTTGGTTGATGATAAAGTATAAGATACGTTAATTAATCATAAACACAGTTTCAGATCTATTTAAAATGTTCAAGAAACGGGAATCTACATATAAGATAGCTGCACTGTTAAGTTTAAAAATTTATGTAAAGAAAAAGCCATTTTGAATCTAATTTAACTAAATAAAATAAGCACGCTGCAAAAAGCACAAAATAACTTCTATTGTTGCCACAAAAGTCTTTAAAATAGAATTATTATAAACATTAAGCAGAAAAAAAGAAAATCTGAAATTTTGTGTGAGATCCTTTAAATGTCATGTTTCTAAATAACCTCTTTCCTCTTGCCCTGCAAAAAAACTAATCTTATAAAAGGAGCGTTTGAACATTAAAATCTTTCAAATTAAATAATTAAAGCGATTTTTACTTCATTATGGCTAATATTATTTCCTTTGATTCTTTACAATCTTGTATAAACTGAGATAATTCAATTTCTTAGGTTCATTTCCAACAAATTTTCCACTAGATTCTAAACAAGTCTCACTTAAAGAATTATAAACTATCTGTAGATACTCATACATTTTGGCAAATTCATTAGCTGATGTGACGTAATTATTTAAATTTTTTAAAAAGATACGGTTGTGCCATTTTATTCCATTTTAAATAATTCGTCATTTGCCGTATTTGCCGTATTATCAAGATCAACACTAGCTCAAATGTACTTTATTTTGACTGCGTATTTAGTACACATTATTTCAATAACATCTTTATTAAAGTCTTTTTTTTGTAGTTATCTAATAGGAAACATAGATGAGAGAGGCAGTGTTCATGTCTTTTTTGCAAATAATTTAAATCTTAAGCTTCCTGTAATAAAATTAGATCTGTTTTTAATTTGTTCAAGTAACGGAGCATAAGGATCATTTTCAAAAATTCTTTACCATTTTGTTCATCATCAAATTCTGACGCAAAACTTTTTATTTTTTCTTTAACCTATATAGATTGTAACTTTAAGCTCTTACGCATCTTAGAATTATATTTCTATCGTACTGCATTGCATAATCATAAACCTTGTAGAGTTTAAATGCGTCTTTTGAAATTTAATACAACTTATTCACCATTAATTATCGTCGTAGAATTGATTTATAAAAAAAATATCCGCAATTCTGATAATTAACTTCAAAACAAAACTTATCTTCTTTATGATTTAATAAGCTTAATTAAACTTCAATTGTTAAAACATTTGTTACTTTCTAGCACATGGGGTTATTTGTAAGTTACTGTTAGAAATAGATAGGAAATTACCATATTTGTAAATAAACACAACATACAGCTTAAGCACATTTCACATAAACAAATAAAATTTGGTTAATGTCAATGACTTAATAAGCTTAATGTTTTTTTTATTGCACTAGATACGTATTTGATGTTAAAAAAATCAATTATCTATTTGTTATCCTTTATTGGTTATTCTTTAACGAATAAATCTTTAAATAATGTATCATACTCTATGCAACTAAAAAAGCTTAAAATTTGCCAAAAGATTTAACTAAATCGATTTGATAAAATTTCAAATGCAGTAGTCCAAACTTATTTTAAACCGCGTATTGTTTACAAAAATATACTATTATGTTTGTTTCCCTTAAAATGTTTATCAATTTTTGTATAGAATTTTGTCTCTCTTGGGTCACATCAATAGTCATATCAGAGTCAGCTTTTTCACAGATATATAAATTTATAGGATGATCAGAGATGACATTTCTAAAGTTGTATTAAGAAAAAGTGTTATCGAAAATTAGAAATGTTTATACAGGATAAGCATTTTCTAAGGCCATTTCATTACATTTTAGAAGCTAAAAACTCTTTAACACAAAAACTTGATTTTAAAGTTCTACTGAAGTGTTATTCTATAAAAGACGAGGAAATTTATCAAATTGAAATTGACAGAAAATCACAAAAGATTATTTTTTATTATAAAAATTTAGTTCATATACAGAGCCAAAATGATTTTAACAATGACTTTTTTATGAGCAACCATTAAAGGGGTGAAAAACAATTATGGATAGTGTTTTTATATGAAAATTATTAAGTTTATAAATCACCATTATTCTAATCTTTGTAACTATTTTGATGTTGTCCTAAGTGAATTACGAATTTTCATGAAAAAATAAAGAAATTACTAGATTATGATGAATCGATATTTTTGAAGACATGGGAAGTCGAAGTGTTTATTGTAAAAATGATAAAAACATTCGTTAAAAGTTTTTCTACTTTTAAAATATCAACTCATAATAAATTAGAACATTTGAAACCAATTGAAGACTTTAGAAGGAATGTTACAGATCTTTCCAATGTTATCAAGGATCTTATAATTGTAATTGATAATCAGGTTGATAAACACTATTAGCATAACATAGAAAATGACTTCACTGACTTAACTTACTTCAGAATTGTAGCTGCATTTTTATCGAAAAATTTAAAAAAGTTAAAACATAAACACACGTTAATGTTTATGATAATTACTTTCAAAGAATGACATCTATAAATAATTACATAGAAAAAGTCGAAAGAAATACAAACTATAATACACAAATAACATTGGATTGTGATATAATAAAGATAGATAAATTTATGGTAAACTATTCTTATTATTTGATTGAATATTGTTAAATTTTAGATAATGTGATGATGTGTATCAAAACAAGTATTATTTATACAACAATTTAAGTAAGATCACCTCATACTTGACACCATTATTGGAAATATATACGGATATTGCGATTTTAAAAGAAATGACAAAATATATATCAATTTATAAAAATGACAGGATTGATTTTTTAGTATTTTACACAAAATGAGTATTTTTTAAACAAGTTGACACATATAATGTTAGAGAATTTAAATGATCTAATATCTGCATTAGAATTAAAGAGTAAAATTGATAGTTTTTTATAAGAAAGTTAGTTAAACTATCAGAAGATGACAAAATATTTATGAACAAAATAGACTTTCTTAATCAGAAATAAAGAAAAATATATTTACATGAACAATAGGTCTACAACTCTAACACTTTACGAAATTATTGATAGTATGACTGCAAAGATTAAAGAAGATAATGTTCTTAAGTTGTCAAATCAATTGAGTTTTACCAAATAAAATGCTGATGAACGCTAAAAAAAGCAAACTAAGAATCTTGAAGTGTATAAAACGACATTTTTTATTTGTCAAATGTTTTTATTTTGACTGTTTTATTGTCTATCTTAATTTATTTTATCATTAGTGAACAAATTAAAATTTAATTAAAAGATTTTTAACTTTGACTTTTAATTTACTATTATAGTGTAAAGGCATCAACCACTTTTTCGTTCTTAAATGTCAAATATGTAAATATTTATAAAGTTAAGGTAACGCATAAGCTTTATAAAACTTATCCCTACAATAAATCTTTCTGCATGAGTAACTATTTATTACAGTGAGTTTTTAAACAAGATAAATTCACTTATTTCATTAGATAAAATTTTGGTGAAAAGGAGAGTATAGAACCAATTGAATTCTTGATACTGACCATTAGAAATGATGACAAATTTATTACATCTTAATCTTTTGTTCTCGTAAATTATTTCTGTGATTTTACTTAAGAATGAAAAAAGTAAATACCATTTATTTTATAGAGTAAAACTTGTAAGTTGTAGCTTATACGATTTATTTGATTCGGATTTTTAATTTTTTTTATTGCAAAAAGAGTTGAACAATGTCTTTTAAGTTTACAATATTGTAAGACAGTCTATAATATTTTCTCAAAAACTTACTTTTCTTATGTAAAATCAGTTTCAATATTCTGATAGCTGTAAAGATTTGAATTTGGCGGTCGATCTAAAAAATATAAATTTCTAAAATAAGAAAGAAAGGTTGTAAAATTATCAGAAAAAAGCTTAAGACTGTTTTGCAAATTTTAAAGGGCGTAATATTTTGAGATTCTTTATGCTCGTAGAAATTATCTGAAAGTGAAATGAAATTTAAGTTTATGAGTCATAAACAGAACTTTATAATAAATTCAAATCCAGACTTATAGATTTATACAACACACAAAAAGTTACTTAACAGTCTTTTATGAATTTACGATGAATAAAATTTCTGTTTTAATTTTCAAAAAAGGCGCATAAAAATTTTATGAACCATTTATAAACATAAAAATCATTTTAACACAATAGGAGAAAGGATTTAAACAAAAATGAAGACCATACAAATGAGAGAAGGATTATTTTATCAGAAAAGTAAGTGTTACTTGTATCTAAGGAAGAATTCAAAAGGGGTAATTCATCTGTCAAGAAGAATGTTTTGGAATGCCTTCATAAAATGTCTTACTTCTTTTTGATGATGATATAAAGAAATAATAATCTTTGTAAAAAGTAAATGAATGCAGATGATAAAGCAGCAATCTGATGAGAAAACGAGATACGTTTGAAATAAGACAAAATATGAAGATGATGCGTCTTTTAATTGGTAAACATTTGTTAATATTTATTAAAAAATGACTTTGGTGGTTTTATAAGGAGAAGGGATCGTAAATGTGAAATTTGAGAACCCTGTGATCACAAATTGTGATATGTTGAAAAATGTTAGGAACAAATTTAGATCGTAAATGCTCTAAAGATCTTATCAAGACTTTATATTTTGTGAAATACAGAACAAAAAGAGTTTATATCAGAAGCGATATAAATTTAAAAAAAAAAAATAGGATCATTTTGTAGTTTTTAAAAACAAAAGGATTGTAATAAGGAAGATGATGTAAAAGTGAAAATTGTGGTTATGAAAAAAACGATATAGTAGGAAAAAAATAATTTTTAATGTTTAAAATTATGTTGAAGACATTGGAATCGAGAAATAAGTAGCTAAAAAAACCAGGAAAAAAGATTTTTTCATAGCAAAATGCAAATCTCGATGTAAAAAAGGATTTATTCATTAAAAGCAGTAAAGGAACGGTTTAGTAGACCAATTTGTGATACCATAGTTTTAAAGATAGTTTCGAGGATAAAGAAGAAACATTGGAGATACTAGAAGGCTCTCTAAATTGCAAGAAAGAAAAAATGATGGAGAATGAAATTATTAACAAAAATTAACGAAAAGTTGAAAGCACTTGTTTATGAAAAGGGGTCTAGCAATTGAAATTAAAGGAGTTATTGAAATGAAGTTGATTGGAACAAAAAATTTAGGATTTACACAAAGTATTAACTTGTAATAAAATTGAAAAGGATGATGTTAAGCAACATGGAAAGAAGCAAATTATTAAGAAAAATTGCCCTTCTTAATGGTTTACTGTTTAGTATGCGATTGATGACTGCGTTGTTTTGTTAAGTCACTAAACATTTCGAAATACTTATTTCTTGTAAATACAGTCGATATTGGCTTTAATTTTAACATGCTTATAATCCTTTGACACTAAACTATAAATGATGTGCACTTCTAAAAGCTTGAAATAATTATCTAATAGAGTTCTGTTTGTATAAATCTTTTAAATTTATCTATTACCATGGATTTGGCTGATTTCGACAATAATATTTAGATAAAAAATAAAAAATTGGTTTATTTCCATAAAATCTTTCTTAGCAAAAATATTAAAATTATCATCGAGCTAAGAAAACAAAACTTGGCATTTACCAATGACCCTTGAGAACTCATGTTTGTTGTAGCGTACCTAGGCTTATTTTTAGATGACAAAACTTTTTCGTGTTTGACGTATTCAGTAAAATATTCTTCAAAGTTTTTTGTTGAAAGAGGTCTGATGTAGTTGTGGTAAGAATATTTTCTTTAAATTCTGGGCATCCCTGAACAAAATTATTGAGTAAATATGTCTTAGTTTCATTTCCAACAATTTCATCAGTTGACAAAATACAGCTCTCAATAACAGGATTTTTAAAAAGTTTCAAATATTACAGCTTTCTATATAATCGTTGGTTTCTTTGGTAAATAAATCAATGTCATCAAAGAGCAATATTTCCTGATCCTCAATTGTCTTTTTATAAAGTAAGTTGATTTTAGTTTTTAATTTATCACC